>JAGDYQ010000049.1:2004527-2105766 GCA_021962125.1 Bulinus truncatus | reverse complement strand
AAAAAAAATCTCCAGCTGAAATGTTGCTGTTGTTGTTGTTTTTTTTTTGGTCCAATTTTGTCATTCTCGTCCAGTTTTAATTTCACCGTTTGATAAATTAGACATGCGATATAATTTGTACTATGTAAACAAGACGTGTGACCAATGGGCTCAAGAATGTGAAGCTCCTTATCATGTAAGTGTGTATATGTCTGTGTGTGTTTCTACCTTATCACACTTAAAAGTGTTGACACCTTCTCTCTTAATACTTGCCCGTGTTGATGTTTCATGTACAGGGGGGCATTCATAAAGTAGGTCAGCGAGACGAGGAAGTCACCATTTAAAAAAAAATCTGGAGCGGCTGGAAATGAAATGTCAAAATGTAAATGGGATGTAATTATGATATACCCCCGCCCCCCTTCCCCCAGGACGTAGTTAACTACATGCGCAAAATTAAATGTGAGGGACACATGAGGGGGGGGGAGGGTATCGGGTCCCCCCCCCCCCCCGCACCTTTGTGCTGTTGACGGGACGACTAGTGACGGAGATATTTGTGATGGTACCGCGCAGTACATTGGGTCGTTTCCCCAATTGTATATGATGAAAGAGAATATTACGTCAAGGTGCAATATTTATGTCTTTGTGTTCATATCCTCTCATTGGTATGTTGTATCCCGCCATCTTGTGCAGTGTCAACGTCACATCCTCCACTAGACATGGCACTAACCGGCGCAGTCTTTTACACATTGGCTACCCAGTAGTTTTGTCACATGAGATTCTCCTCCTTGTCCATTTATCTTGTTCGAATCTTTATCATTATTTCATAATATATCATGCTCATTCTGTGATCCGAAGCTCGACGACTGTTGTATTGAATTAATAAAGTTGTAGTGTGTGGATATGTCCAACAGGTTTAGGCCATACATATTACCCAATCTGTGCCCTGCGCGGTACTAAGATTTGGGACTAAAACAGCTTTTTTTTCGTGACAGTACCCCGCAGGGTGCGAAAGTATGACCGCATGCATCCCTCACACGTGAATTTTTTTTTTTTTCAAAATGGAATGTCCGTACATTTCTAATCCGATACTTGGTCACGTGGTTTGTTGGTGAGTTACGCAGGAGACCTTCTTCAAACTCTTGGTTGTTATCATTGCGTACCCCTGCATAACCTTCCCCCGTGCCATATGGAGTACGTGCGGGTGTTTTAGAACAGCGGGACTAAAGGAGTTGTCACGAGCTCTGGGGAGAAGGGTGTCTAGCAGCTGCAATCTCTGTGAATTTCAACTGGACTTGACCACATGTGTGTTTGCGGAGGCCAGAGAGCCGTGACCCAATCACCCACTGCCACGCTACCTTTCCCCGCCCATGCAGACCCGCTGGGCCGTAGTTTGTCCATCTCTAAGGCTAGACAATGGCCCGCATACAGCTTGGTAAACATGAGGCTGCCGACTTGACCCTATTTTAAAACAGTTCCATCCAAGAATCATTCAGAACCAAGTAAAACAGCGACATTTCTTACTTCCCAAAGTCCAACGTTCTATACTTGTGAGCGTATGTCGTCCACTTGAGACCTGTTGTCTGCCGGGCTAACATGTAGTGCGTGGCGAACATATAGTGCCGGGCTAGCATGTAGTGCCGGGCTAACATATAGTGCCGGGCTAACATATAGTGCCGGGCTAACATGTAGTGCCGGGCTAACATGTAGTGCCGGGCTTTTTTTTTTAAATTTCCAACCTCCCTCATTTTTTATTTGTACTTTATGTCAAGTGTAAATGACTAAGCAAATGTCATTAGGTGGTTTAGAAAGAATGTCGTACACTCAGAATGACACTTTACTATTTTTAAAACTTGGTTTGTTTTTGTCGCTTATTGTGAGGTTGTGTTTTACACAGTCGGAGTCACCCCCCCCCATGCACTCGGGACGGCAAGCTTCTTATTTTTGTTAAAAATGTACCACATTAGGCCCGATGTTCCTTTCAACATTTTGTATACCACTCACTGTAATATTTCCCACAAATGTAAAGGAATACACTGATGGTAGCCAAGTGAGGTTCTTTAAGCTTAGTGTGTCTCCATTTGAAGATTGTGTTGTTGTTTTTTTTTTCAACTACCGTATTTCCCCATGTATAAGCGCCCCCCCCCCACCCCAAATTTTTGGACTGTGAAGTTTTGAAAAAAAAAATTTATTAGAGAAACAAGTTATAAAGGAAGAAAATTTACAAAGAAATAAAATTCAAGATTCATAATAATCACTCATACACTCATCATCACTGTCTTTTTGGGCTTGAAAATTTTGGAAAAAAGGGGTGGCTTATACATGGGGAAATACGGTATTTCATTCTTGAATCTTTCTCAATTGACTCTGGTGTGGCTATTTATATTTACTTGCATCTTGTATCTATATAAAAGACAGTAATATGCTGCTCTCAAAAACCCTTGTTCTTGATTAAAGGGTTTCCGCTAAACATGTTCTACATAACTTGTATTGTTGTTGTTGTATCCAGTGGACTGCCTTGTAGTCACGAACTGTTTACTTTGTACACGTCCGAGTGGAAACGTTCAATGGGAAAGTGAATAGAACCGCGTGACATGCCAAGTCTCTGCTAGTGAGAATGAACTGTTTTTTGTCTGACAATTCCTACTGGTTTGTTTGTAACACTGTCGCCCGTAAGTCGTAAACTAAACACGCAGCGTATGCCAAGAGAATAAACAGCGTAGACATTAAAATACCACTCTTATAGTGGAACTAGATGTTTCTAACTTGGCAGCGAGCCGGATCTTCATGCTGCAGCACGACATGCATGCTGTGGGTGTTACGGGTTCGACTCCCGCAGAGTCCCCAATCACCTACATATGTCTCCCGTGGTGCCTCCATGACTATTAATTACACTACCGGCTAAGGCGGGGATGAAAGAAGGGGCTCTATAAATAAAACTGTCCCCATTCAGTGGTTTATAGGATCTTAAGAGATTTCATCTCATCCTTTCAGGGACTTGTAAAAAAAAACCCGTCATGTCTCTAACGTCTCTTGCTGAAATATGTATTTTTATAATTGTTTGGATATTAAACATCATCATGTACTGTATGGTTTAAGACCGGGTAATTCAAATCAAACCTCTGCTGCAGTCTTTACTTGCCTCACACACATGGAGTCTAACACAGACATGAAATAAGAACATCGGAAAGTTCAACATTGTTTTGGGGCTACTTAAATCAACCTCCCCCCCCCTTGAATATTGCTATGACCTTTAGTCGGGAGTCACTTTCATACCCAACTGTCTGGAGTAGAAGTTGCCCACTTGAGTTGTCCATACAAACTGGTGTTGAATACCAACTTGAGCTGAAGTGGGCTCTTCAGTAGTCACTTTCATTGTCATAACTAAACATAAGGGGGGTTTCCCCAGTACTAGTTAAACTAGGTTTTGGTTTCTTACAGAGATTCTGCCTGCTAAACCCATAACATAAATATCCCTATTCATTTATTGGTGACTGGTTGCTGGTAATTTGCCTCCTGGGCATTGTCCTATTTTAAAGCTGATGAAGCCTAGAAGCATACATCAAGATTGCAGTGTTATTGGACTGGATACTTTGTAGTATCTCATTTTGCCAGTTTAGAATTGCCAGATTTCTTACAAGATAATGAAGCAACAGACAATTATTTAAAATCTGGTCAGCCTGTAGAGCTGAAGTAAACAGTTTTTTTTATTATTTTGTATGTCTTAAGTTTACAAACAGTTGGACTAGTCAGCAGTGTAGCCCTTAAATAACACAATCATGTGTCCACCCCCCCCCCCGCTCCATCTAGCTGCTTGAGATGCACTCCTGAATGCTGTTGTACAAATGTGTGAATTGTACCTTCTTCATGACTCCCTTTGTTTAGTTAAGCCTATATTATGGTATCATTTGTGTTAGACTTAGTTTAGTCCTATATTATTGTATCTTTATCAAGTTGCAAAGCTCATCTATTCTTAACTTAACCTGTCATATAAACTGTTTCCATTTCCATTTCCATTTTTTTTACTTCTTTTATCATTTAGGGGGGAGTAAAGATAGAACTTATTTTTTTTTCTTTTATATCACATCTTTGTTCCTTTTCTTTTTTTTTTGTTATGCATTTTCATCGTCTGCTAAATCACCTTTTTTTTTTTTGTTTTCTCCACCAGAAAAGTTACTCAATTCAACAGGCAGGGAACTGAGAAGAGCATTGTTTTCACTGAAACAAATTTTCCAGGTTAGTCAGTATGTATGTATGTATGTATGTATGTAGTCCCAGCAGCCAGTGTGCTGTGAGTTACATGTGCTACTGTTTATTACATATGTATCTTGTCACATAACTTCAAGGTTTAGTCATCCAGTGACATGTGTTACCTGTGGCTGCTCATCTGGATTAATTAAGATACAACAATCTCATGTGTCATCACATGTCTGAATGCTGTTATTGAAATCCCTCTGTAGTCCTCATGTATTAGTATATATTTAAACTTGGAGGGGGGGGGATGTGGAGAGATTGGGTCTGGGTCACAATCCCATTGGAAACTGCGATACCCTCATGACATATTGAAGAAATAATATTTGTCTGATACCATTTGTCCTAGAATGTTTCCTAAACATGTTTTTGTGTGTTGTGAAATTGCATTTGCACAACACAATAATTAGTTTAATTATTCACATATTTAAAATAGCTTGTGTCTTTTTGTTTACAATTCTAATTAGTTGAGAGAACTTATTTTAATGGCTTTTCTAATTGCTGTCTAATGATATAATAATGAACAATATTAATGCATATTTTACTTAGATGCATTACTTGTGTATGACTTGTAGAGTAATTATGATAGCTGTGGGGGGGGAATTATTAATGTGCCAAGTTTAGGTGGTCTTTCCCTTCAGAGTGGATCTGGTCATATTATTTGTCATATTATTACTGGAGAATATGTTTAAATAAAAGGAAACTACCTTACTAAAATGTTTTTTTTGACCCTTAACTGATTTGGTTATTTTGGGGAACGAATGGACACATCACCAGACATAAATCTGTTGAGCTTTCAGACATTGTTTCTGTGGGCTTATAGACTTGATGGCGCCCATCTCCTCTCCATGTAGGCGGCGAATATTTATGGATAGAACCGTTTACCCTTTGCATGTGAGTCGAGTTCACTATCAACTTTCCCCACCTAGCTGCTTGTGATGAACTGCTGAATGCTGTTGTACAAATGTTTACTGGAGAGTAAATGTAAAGTTCTGCCAATTTTTTTAAATATCGCAGGATGACAAGGATCTTGTACATGAGTTTGTCAACAACGATGGTCTGGACTGTCTCATCAAGGTGGGCACAGAAGCTGACCAGAACTACCAGAATTACATCCTTAGAGGTAAGGTGGTTGAGTCCTTATTTGTTCTGTACACGTGTATGCATGACATAGTGTAATACATGTCTGCAGTATATAGGTGATGGATCAGTTCATTGTGAATGTATTCAGTGTGGCCTTTTTTTTTATTCTCATACAAAAGATTCTGGGTGTTCTGTTTTTATTTCAGCATTGGGTCAAGTTATGTTGTATGTGGATGGTATGGAGGGCGTTATACGTCACAATGCTACAGTACAGTGGCTTTACTCTCTGTTGGCCTCCAAGGTATGGTTCAGCTTAGAATCCAGAAAGCTTGGTTGTGTACTTAGCGCAAATAATTCTTTATGTAGTCTCAATATTTTATGATTTACAATAGTTAGGCCTGGTCAGGAACAGGATAAAAAATAACTAATGGTGCTAATTACAGCAAAACTTGAAAGAAATTAAGTTATTTTAGTTTGATTTGTGGATTAGGCATGTCCTAAAAAAAAAATATTAAGGTTGCAAATATTTTTTGAACATTTTATAATTAAATTTTAATGGATACAATTCATTTAATCTCCTGATTCTCACTGAGCTTCACTCTGTACAAAAACTCACTAGACTGGGATCACTATGTACAAAAACTCACTAGACTGGGATCACTATGTACAAAAACTCACTAGACTCGGATCACTATGTACAAAAACTCACTAGACTTGGATCACTATGTACAAAAACTCACTAGACTCGGATCACTATGTACAAAAACTCACTAGACTGGGATCACTATGTACAAAAACTCACTAGACTCGGATCACTATGTACAAAAACTCACTAGACTCGGATCACTATGTACAAAAACTCACTAGACTGGGATCACTATGTACAAAAACTCACTAGACTCGGATCACTATGTACAAAAACTCACTAGACTCAGATCACTATGTACAAAAACTCACTAGACTCGGATCACTATGTACAAAAACTCACTAGACTCGGATCACTATGTACAAAAACTCACTAGACTCGGATCACTATGTACAAAAACTCACTAGACTGGGATCACTATGTACAAAAACTCACTAGACTCGGATCACTATGTACAAAAACTCACTAGACTCAGATCACTATGTACAAAAACTCACTAGACTCGGATCACTATGTACAAAAACTCACTAGACTCAGATCACTATGTACAAAAACTCACTAGACTCGGATCACTATGTACAAAAACTCAGTAGACTCGGATCACTATGTACAAAACCTCACTAGACTCGGATCACTATGTACAAAAACTCACTAGACTGGGATCACTATGTACAAAAACTCACTAGACTCGGATCACTATGTACAAAAACTCACTAGACTCGGATCACTATGTACAAAAACTCACTAGACTGGGATCACTATGTACAAAAACTCACTAGACTCGGATCACTATGTACAAAAACTCACTAGACTCAGATCACTATGTACAAAAACTCACTAGACTCGGATCACTATGTACAAAAACTCACTAGACTCAGATCACTATGTACAAAAACTCACTAGACTCGGATCACTATGTACAAAAACTCAGTAGACTCGGATCACTATGTACAAAACCTCACTAGACTCGGATCACTATGTACAAAAACTCACTAGACTCGGATCACTATGGGGTTTTTTCCAGATTTAGGCATTTTCAGCTGTGCCTGGGGCCGAGTTTTTTTTTTTTATTTATTCTTTAAAATAGATCAAATGAATGGTGTCTGTTTGAAGGAATCGGTGAAATCAGAGCTTACTGTTTATGTTTCCTCAGGGGCGACTGGTGGTCAAGACAGCTCTCAAGCTGCTGCTGGTGTTTGTTGAGTACACAGAGTCCAACACCAACCAGCTCATCAAGGCGGTCAACACAGTGGACAGCAGGAGGGGACTTCATCCTTGGACCAACATTATGTCCATCCTCAGTGAGAAAGATGGGGCCGACTCTGAGCTCCTGGTGTACACCATGACGCTGGTCAACAAGGTGAGGCCAGCCACCCCATTGTGTAAATTGTAAATCGGTGGTATATTATGGAAAGGTGAAGTAATTGTGCAACATTATGTGTTTCAGTTCGTAGATGACATAAGTAGCATTAAAAAAAAACTGGTTTTAAGAAGTTGCGTAGATTTTTTAAATAATTTACCAGTTTTCAGCATTTCCTGGTGTCACAAGGTTTATATGATAGAAGATGGATTGATGCTTTTTTCCTTGTAGTATTTTACTGTAGTTCCCAGTCATGGACTGAAGCCATAGTTACAGTATTCATGTCATAAACAATTGTACTGCTGCATCCCTTGTCACAGGTGATCAGCGCTATTCCAGACCAGGACACTTTCTATGATGTGACAGATTCCCTGGAGGAACTTGGCATGGACTCCATCACACAGAGACACATGAATAAGCAGGGGGCTGACCTTGACCTTTTGACCCAGTTCCAGCTTTATGAAGTAAGGGACTGAAAATGAGCCTGTTTGCAACTTTTCGTACAAAATGTTCTTCCAAAAACACCATTATCGATAAGTATCTGTATCGAAGGAACACTTCACACATGATTGATCATCTTTTATTTTTTTAAATTTTTACAGAGTGCCTTAAAACATGAAGATGGAGAAGATAAATCAGAAATTGCACAAGTTGAAAATTTGAGGTAGTTGAGCACTGGCTGATTCAATAACAATATTGGAAAACAAAAATAATATACACAGAAGTGTATATTAAGTTGTGCCTGCCTTGTATATTAAGTTTGTGCCTGCCTTGTATATCAAGTTGTGCCTTGTATTGTATATTAAGTTCTCTGTTTGAATGTACCTGTTTGCTGTCCCACAGGAGAGTTCCTCGCCAGAAAAGTGAGGGTCAACCTAGGAAATCAAAGCGCCATGATGGTGGTAAGAAACTGAGTAAAGCACAGAGTACATCAAACATCCCACAGGCAGTAACAGGGCCAGAGAGTCCTGCAGAAGCTTTCAGAAGAAGGAGACAACAGCAGAAAGAGTAAGTTGTTTGCACCGTCCAGATGCATCAAGTTAATTTCATGAAGTGTTCACTATGCCATGACCCTGTTGTGTAAGATGCATCGTGTTACTTCATGGAGAGTGCACTGTGCCATGACCCCATTGTCGTGTAATATGCAACATGTTTATTTCAGAGAGAGTACCCCTCTCAGTAAATGAGCTGTCCGCTGACAGTTTGTTTTTCCGCAGGGCTCAAACGTTAGGAGTTTCCCCTGGTATTTGTCTGTAACATTCATTAATTTTCCATTGTTCCCAGCACCGTCACAACATACAGGTGTGCTGGTAGTTCACATTCAGTCTGTCCCTTATACATTTTTATTGTTTCATAAATTGATAAAAAAAAAAATTTTTCTTTTCCACTTTTTTCATTTTTTGTTTTAGGATATTTTTTTTTCTCTTTTTACTGCAATATACACACATCAGATTAAAAATCAATTTTAAAATAATTTTTCTGTGTGTGCAGAGAATTGGGTACCCCTGCTGTCGCAGAGGAACCAGCCGACCAACAAAAATCCAGAAGACCAACAGTGAATGACAGAGTCATGCCAGAACCAGTTGGGCCCAGCAGTAGCACATCACCACAGAGTGAGTACCTGCGCATTCTAAAACAACATTCAGCATCTTGGTGGTCTCTAGATGTTCTTCGTTGTGTGTTTATTTTTTTTTTTTAAATCTTCTTCAAAATACTTTTATTTAGTTTGCTGTTTTATTTCTCACTTTAGGTCTTTGTTCTGTTTTCTATCCATGTGGTACTTACTTTAGGTTGTTTTTTTTTTTTTTTTTTTAAGTCTTTAACTCACACTATAAATGAGTTCAATCGTCTTTGAGTTTTGAAATAAATAAATTAAAAAGTTTCTTTGGCTGTATTTGCTGCATGATGTCTACAAGTGATGCATGTGCTCTATTTCATTTTTTTATGTAAAAAAAAAAGCCTCAATAGTTGATGTTTTGTTTCATAAACTGAAGAGCAAGAGTCTTGAACTTTTGTCTAATTAAAATATTTTTTTTTTATTTCGTGATAAAATACAGTGGTAACAATCCCTCTTGTTAATGTGCAATAGTAGTTACTAACATGCATGCCTTCCCTCTCTGTTTGCCCCCCTTTGCTAGATTTAGGTTCAAGACACCAGCGCAGAAATCGACAGCGGACTCTAATCCAGGAGCAGCTAGAGCTGCAGCAGGATAAACCCCTTTACCATGAGGTCATGTCCGCCGACCCTGTTATCTCACCCCGCCGGCCGAGGCACAGTCTCCCAACAATTTTCACCCAGGCTGGCTCTTCGTCCAGCTCTCTCTCACCCACCCCATCGTCGCCGATGTCAACATCATCCTCATCCTCTTTGTCCACTGTGGCTGGCACAGGGCCTGGTCAGGCTGTGCCGTCAGTTGATAGTGTTGGCCGGGACAGGGTGAGAAACTGGGGTGATGTTGGTTTCAACACAGACACTGATGTTATAGGGGATGTGAACAGCTATGGTGGTCTTGGAAGGGACAGATCTACCTATAGGTCAGTGGGAGACCATCAGGGCAATGTTGAAGAAAGTAACTATAATAGAGCAAATGTAGATAGCTATGTCACTAGGGTAGGAAGAGAAAATGACCTCAGGCTATTAATGGAGAGAGATGTGTATAATAACAACAATAAAGAAGCTGTTGAGATTTACAGTAACAGAGGATCCAGAGAGAACAACAACTTGTACACACAGAAGGCCAACACCAGTTTAGGAGCACTAGACAACAGAAGGAGCGACTCATCCATGACGCTGACTCCTGTGATTTCGGACTCAATGCATGCTATCCTGCGTCAGTCTCAGGGTCAGTCTCCTAGACATTCTCTGAGGCCGAGAGTCAGCCGCTCTGAGTCATTCCAGAATGACTATGTCTCCGAAGGCCTTCAGCATCAGTCCTCTGTACCAGAAAACTACAACATCCGCACAGGTGTGGACTCCAAGTCCTTTGGTGACCACTTCCTTTCAGAGGAGAGGACATCAAGAAGCTCTCCGCTGGCAGAGGCCCCCTCCCACCACCCCAACTTCTACAACCACCGGGCACGCCTTTATAAGCCAGAGCTGTCTAACAGAGATGATCAGAACCAGCAAGGTCTGTCTAATAATAAGTTTGACTCTCAAGACTTGGGTAAGAATTTTAGTCTATAGATGATGATCTTGTTTTTAAACTTAGTTTTAGTTATGCTACTTCAACTCGTGCATCTTGACTTGAACAGTTCTCTGCATGTATTTTATCCTCAGTCTAGGGTTAACATATTTTTTTATGTATATTTAATTCTAAAGTTTCTTAAGTATAGTGATTTATTAAAATTTGTATCATTTCATCTAATTACTTGCTAAATATTTTTATTTTAAAAAAAACATTTTCTAATTTCATCTTAGATTAGGTGTGAGTAATTAACAATTAAACATGAATCAATTTATTTCGGTTACATAAATTATTTGAGGTTCATTATGGCAAAAATATTTTGGACCCTCTTATATTTAAATTTTTACAATTGTTTATAAGCACGATATTTTGTTCTGCTTTTAGACCAAAAAAATATTCAAGGTAAAGGCCCACCTTCAAATAACTACAATGAGTCTGGGTATCACAGTTTTGCTGAAGCTCAGTTGGAGCCCAACGCCGTGGAAGCCAGAAACAATGCCATAAATGATGAACACAATGACTCTGCCCACTCTAGCAACCAGCGGTGGTTCAACTACAAGCAGGGGCACCTGGATGAAGTTGGCGGCAAAGTAGGACCACCACCACCCAAGGTAGAAAATGGTCTCCCGTCAACTGGAGAAAGCCAGGTCAAGGGTGTGTTAAACAGACTGAAAGGCGGAGAGCTCCCTGTGCCCAGGGAAGCCATGCGCCCTGCCGGTGATTCGAGCGGGCTCATATCGGCAGCCAAAGACGGCCTGAACCGCCAGTTTGCGCCAAAGGAAGCCCCGCCCCCAGAACCAGAGAAGAAGACTGAAAGTGATCTGCAGTGGGACAGGATTCAGAGACGGTTGAAGAGGCAGCTCATGATAAAAGATATGGACTTTACAGATCTCAAGGATGACGATGATGAAGATGTGTTTTCTTCACCCAAAATGTTTTTTGATAGCTCATTTGCTCCTCCGCCTCCTCCTCCCCCAGGTGGGATGCCTCCTTTCCCCCCTCCACCCATGGGGGGGCTGCCCCCTCCTCCCCCACCTCCTCCAGGTGGCCTACCTCCTCCTCCGCCACCCCCTCCTGGAGGTAGAGGCCCCCCTCCACCGCCTGGGCAGAATTCCCCAGCTCTTCCACCCCCTCCCGGTGCTAACTTAAAGAAAAACAAAAAGACTGTCCGCCTCCACTGGCGAGCTTTAGGTGTGGACCCTCATCCTTCTCTAAAAGGTGATATCATCTGGAAGCAGTTGGTCCCTATTCAGATCGATACAGATAAGCTAGAGCATCTCTTCGAGACCAGGATCAGTGAAATTAAAACTAAGGTAAACCAGTTGTTTTCTTTTTTTCATCATCCAGTATTAATACTTACAATACTAAACTTGATGAAAAAATATCAAATAAAATACTTTGTATTAAGAAAAACATCATCAGGAAAAATAGTTTCTTGAGTCTGACTAAACACATGCTAGAATTTAATTTGCTTCAGTTATGAAAAAGTCTTAATGTCTTGCTGTTAGAAGCAAATAAGAATTAATATAGAAAACATAGAATAAGATTTTAGTTTTATGGGTGCTCAATAGATTAGCCAGGAATGGGTGCAGAAATTATTTTAAAATATCAATACGACAAATTATTTTAAAATTTCAGTTTTTTACATAAACATCGTCCTATTTCCAACTCAGAAGTTTAATTTTTTATGGCAATAAAAAAGGATTTTCTTCTGACATTATCAGTTTTTAATATTTTCTATAGGTTCCAATGTCGGCCAGCTAAAATGGTGTCATAAACAATGCGATTAAAAAATTGGTGGGGAGGGGGGGGTGCACTATGACCACAGCATGTCTTCAGAATTATTTTATTGTGACAAAAATGTTATTAATTGATGCAGAAATACAAAATTTAAAAAAAAAACAAAGTTCAACAATTTTTTTCTTAAAAAAAATAACGGGGTGTGTATTATTATTATTTTTTTTTTTCAATTTCTGAATCCATCCAAGGCTAAGCTGTAGGACACCTGTTTTTATTTATGTCACTATTTTTATTGAATTAATGTTCACTAGCTTAAGTCAGTGTTTGTTGTGGGCAGCACTAAACATAACAAGTTATTTTGTATATACGTTATTTTTTTAGTTCAATTTTTTTTTTTTTTTTAAATGTATATTAAGTTTTTTTGTAAATTTAATCAAATATAAAAACATCAATTAGTTTAGTAGTCTAAGCAATAGAGAAAGTCTTTTACTACAAAGTCTTAGAAACTGTCAGATTTGATAAACTTTTTATTTCATTTCAATTTTATAAAGAGAGTAGTTAGTCAGCTAGACCATTTCATTTTTTAAAAATAGTTACAAGCTTTTTATTCTAATTCACGTTTTAAACTGCTAATGACTCACTTGTTGTTTCATTACCAATATTTTAATTCTAAGTGCTTTCTAGAAGTGCTTTAATGTTATTGTTTTAATTTAGACATTATTATATACATGTTGTCACTTCATTAATAACATAACATTAAAATTAAATAAATGATGAAGCTTTGAAACAGTAAACAGTACTTGCATATGTAAACTTATGGCTGTAAATTTCAAGCAAAAAAAAAAAAAATTAATAATTATATTTTGGTAACTGGTTAACTTTATTTTTTAAACATATTAAAAGCATAATTAATTTTTTTTAAAATACATATACATGTATTGATGAAAGTAAAATTAGCTAATTTAGTTCATTTTTTTTCTCAAACTTAAAAAAAAACTTCATCAGTAATGGCCGTTGGATTATTTTACTTTGGTTGTTGGGAAGCTTCAATTATACTCGGATTTTAATTAAAATATATTTAAAACTTAAAATGCCATTAACTTTTTTTTTTTTTTTTAATGTTGTGTCCAGTCATTTGGCCAGGCTTTTTTAATTTTTGCAAGTAGATTTTTAATTGTTTCTTCTTTTCTCCATGACTTTGGCTGAGTTGACTGGCGGCTATAAAAAAAAAACACTTGTTGCATGTTCTATGCATTTTTCTACAGGACGTGGTAAGATATTTACACTTTTAATAGTTAACCCTTTTTATTTTTTTTTTAAATCCATAAACTTACCATTAAACTTGATCCTCAAAAAATACATTAAAAAAAAAAGGAAAATAGAGGCTTAAGAAAGCATGCGGGAAGAAATTTGATAAAAAAAAAAAAAAAATAACAGCAACCAAGCGTTGATTTAGGTTTGTTTTTTTGATTTCCAAGAAATAATGTTTGCCTTAAATGTAATATAGATGGGCGTTAGCTGTTTATATACATTGTCTTGGCCAATAATCGATGAGCCGCTTTTGTTTTCATTGTGTGGTATAAATCGCCAATCTAACAAATGTTGCACAGCTTTTTTTTTTTTTTGGCCATCATTGTCTCATTCCTGAAATGACATGATATTTTTTTGCAGTTTCAGTTAGTTCATATGATTTTTGTTAAATATATGATTTAAGAATATTAAAATTTAAAAAAAGATGGGGGGAAATGTGCCACCTCCCGGCTGTGGATAATTTTACTTTAAACTAATTATCTCCCCTTTTATTACCCTCCTCCCTATGACATTTAACAGATTCAAAAAAAAAAAAATAACCCACATTTTTTTTTTATTTTCTTTTATAATGCATTGTTACTTTTTCTTTTATTCCTGCACCATAAATTATTTTGTAAGTAGACCTTGCTGTTTAAAAAAAAATGTGTATACAAATTGAATATATTTTGAATTAAGATTTGTAAATAAATATCTTTATATATATATATTTTATATATATAAATATATAAAGCATGATTTGTTTAAAGAAAAATGCGTTTATATTTTTTTTTGGGCTTCATCCTTTTAAACATATTTCTCATTTTATTCTAAAAATATTTGTTTACAATAATCGTATACAATATATATATATATTTTTTATTTATTTATGTACTCTGCTGCTAATTTAATTTTGGTGAAAGTCTCATTATTGGATATAAGCAATTTTCTGTTTTATTTTGCCAACCCTTTGAAAATTTTGAAAAAAATCCTTACCTATTCAGTTTTGGAATGCGGTCAACCAGTAAAAATTTATTTACATAATATTATCCATGTGGTGTTGGAGAAATTATTTAGTTTTACTTAAACATAAATCCATATTTTAAAGTTTGAAACTGCGAGGAATCGTATGCATGTATCATGTTATATACAACTACATAGTTTTATATGAAATTGAGGAAATCATAAATTGTTTTTTTAGTTCCTCCACTATTTTCAATAATTTTTAAAAGTAAATTTACTTTTTATAATTATAGTATAGTTGTAAATAAAGTGGAATGTTTGCTTAAAGATTAAATAAAATTTAAAGCCTAAATTACAAGTAAAAAAGAAATTTTAGCACTTTTCTAATTGTTAACAGTTTTCAGTACTGCAGTAAAAAAGATGTAATCCTTTGCTAATTATGAATTGCAATTAATGTAGAAACAAGATGCCAGCGGAAAGAAAGAGATCACCGTACTAGATCCAAAGAGATCCAATGCAATTAACATTGGCCTCACAGTTCTCCCACCACCTAGAGCCATCAAAGCAGCCATTCTGAAGATGGATAATTCTATCATGAATAAGGAAGGAATTGAGGTAACAATTTGCAGATAAAGCTGAGAGGTGCCAGAGCATGACTTACCTTTTTCAAACTCATTATTCTATAAGTGTTCCCCCCTCCCATCAAGTTTTAATTTTAAGGCTATGACATTGAATTTCTAGCCACTGGTTACTTAAGGTAAAAGCTATACATACCCTGCTATTGCTGAGGGTTTTTTGGGGGTAAAAACAGGTGGTGTCACAAAAACTTTTCAAGCAATAGAGGTACTGTCTTAAAAAAGACATTTTATTTAAAAGGCAGTGAATTATTTTTCTATCTGGGGAAAAAATTAAAGTTAAAAATCTGATAGAAAAAAAAAAAAGTTAAAAGCTATGAATTTGAAAAGTATGATAATTTTTATTTTTTGAACCCAATTTTCAACTGATGAAGATTTGATAAAGTTGTTATATATTGAAAATATTCACCATGGACATACTTCAATAGTATGATCCATACATTCCAATATGTTGAAAATTGAATTGATCTTTCTAATGATGCCTGTATCTTATATATCACCTGATAAACTGGCTGATTAAAATTATATAAACTATTAATACCTTACTGTTGTTTATCAGCTTTTCATGTTATTGTTGTAAATCTTGCGATGCTTATCGAAAATAACTACTTAGCTGAATAGCCACTAAGTTATCATCATTTCGCACACACACAAAAAAAATATCTTTAAAGTAAAATTTTATTTTTGAACACAATTGGGGAAGAATTAGTAAACCGTTTTTTGGCTAGGAAAAAAAAGACAACAAGGCTAGCCATGGTAATACATATGCCATGGTAATACATATGCCATGGTAATACATATGCGCTTTATGTAACTTTTATTTCATTATTGAGTCAAAGAAATTCCTCACTTAGTGCAACTGCTTTCTGCCCTCCTATTGACACTAAATGGAATAATTTAAAAAATAACCTAGATAATTAAATAGATGATTAACATACCTGTACACCGAGACTGCATGTGTGTAATCTTATGCTAGAATGGCAGCTTAAGTCTTGTATCAAAAACTGCCATATCAGCAGACTTATCAGTTGTAGAAAATATGCCATTTTCCCCCTTTGCCAACAAATACATAATATCTAATTAAGAACAGTCTTGAAATGAATAAAAAAAAAACCTAACTTGATGTTGTGTAGAAATGATTTCTTTGTTAGAAGGTATAAGTTTCTACATGATACATTTAGAGTAATTCTGAAGTGAAATGTCAATAAAATCTGCTCTGGTAGTTATTGCAACTAAGCAAGTGCTGTGAAAAATCTACTCCTGGAATCTATGCACACAATTATGTTCAAATTGAAATCAGATTTTTTTTTAAAATTTGCAATGTAAATAATGTCTTATTGTTGTACCGATGTTTATCTATTTGTCTGTTTGAGAAGTAATAGGTTGTTGTGTTAATATTTTCCTGTCAGAAAATCCTAAATATGATGATACCAACAGAGGAAGAGAAGTCTAAGATATTAGAGGCTCAGATGGCAAACCCAGATATTCCTTTAGGCACAGCTGAACAGTTTCTGTTGACCTTGTCATCCATATTTGAACTTGAGGCCCGGTTGAAACTCTGGTTGTTCAAGTTGGACTATGAACAGTTAGAACAAGTGAGTCCAACTTGTGTTTTCCTTTAGGCACTTCAAATCTTTAAAACTCTCAAGACCCAAGAAATGACCAAATTTTGATCATTCCTCTTTTTTAACTCTTGCACATGTTGCCTTTGATCATTAACACACACACACACACACACCCATTTTCATTAAATCCGCATTTTTAACGTTAGGCGCCAGGTTCAGTTTGTTTGTTGGGCTTGTTTCGACATAGTCAATAAACACTGATTTGGACTTTGAGTTATACCAACATTCTAATATCAGATATTAAAAAGAAAAATGTATGAAATTTTTTCTTAAACTTTCTTTTCCATTGATTTTTTAAAGAAAGATATGTTAACAATCATTTTTTGTAAAATTATAAAAATATGACTAGTCTGTTATCACATTCAATTCAACTCATGTTATGATTAGGAGAAATCATCTTCATTTTGATCTATTAATACAAAAACATTTTTTTTTTTTAATAAGTAGTTTAGTTAAATTATTAGTTACCCCCTCTAAATACAAAAAACTTTTTCTGCAAATGACGGAGTTAATAGTTATTCATAGTAGATTTGTATTTTTATGTCGATAGATTTTAATTTTTTTTTTTTTGACTCCAGGAAGTAGCTGAACCCTTGATGGACCTAAAGAAAGGAATTGTGGACCTCCAGAAAAATAAAACCTTCAGATGTATTCTCTCAGGAATTTTAGCCATGGGAAATTTTCTGAACGGGGTCTCTGTGAGTCACATGATGTTAATCAACAGGGTGTTTTTTTTTAAACAGATTTTGTTGAAATTATTAATCCTTTTGGTCATAGAAATATATGTGTATATCAATGAAACTTTATGTTCAGTACTATCTCACAGGCAGTGAAATTGACCACTTGAAGTAAAAGAAACACATTCTGTTACAAGAAATATTTATAACTATTAACTTCAGAAATTCATAAGAAAAACGAAATAATTTATTAGAGGGTTGGCCAAACATGAGATCAATGAGAGCAGCATTCAGGTTTTTCTATTTCTCATTGGGCCACAATATGTTTTAAAGCGAAATAGCGGTTTTACCTGATAGCCCTATATCCTCTACAGTTATTACTTTAAAAAATATTAATTTTCAACAGAAAATTTGGTATGCGCTAATAAATCAGGTTTTATTTCACAGTACTATTCCCATACTTAACATACCAATAAAAAAAATCCTTAAAGTATCAAATTTTGTAATTTCACACGATTCAGAGAAGAAATGTTCTGAATCTGCCAGTTATCTTAGTCTCATTCAGTTGATGCCAAATTGTAAAAAAAAACAATAAATCGCAATAAGATATTTGTATAATTCAGCTACACTGTGTTGATATCTTCTGTGCTGATTTTGCCATTCTTTTATCTGTAGTGAAGTCAATATTAGAATCCTGTTTTTGTAGCAAAGAGGACCTTAATGAAAAAAACACTTGAATATTTTATAGGACATTTGTAAAAAATGTGTTTTTCATCTCTATTTCTTTTGAATAGTTACAAATGTTATGAGAAAAGATTTATAAAAGATCTCTTATTATAGAATAACATTAAGCCGCTAAAAGCTGTGAAAGATGCATTTAAAAAGGAATTGCTCTAGTCATTGTTTTTAACTAATGATGGAAAACTTCTGCTTCCAATAGTTAAAATGCCCATGACCCAGTTTTAAAGGTGATCAGGTCGGCCTCACATTCGCTGGTATTGTTCTGTCATCAAAAGGAAGAAACAAATTCACAAGCATCCCAAAAAAAATAATTTTTTCTTTTAAAAGTCTTTTTGACACACCCTACGTAAGAGCGTTATATAAAAATAAATAATATGCATCTTCCCTGATAGTGTTAAGTGGGGAAATTGTTTTCCAGGCACATGCTTTCAGTGTAGAGTTCCTGCAGCGAGTGCCAGAGATCAAAGACACAGTCCACAAGCATTCGCTCCTCCATCACCTGTGCACACTCATCATTGAGCAGTTCCCAGAATCTACAGACCTGTACTCAGACATTGGGCCAATCACAAGATGTTCCAGGGTAAGTTGTCAGTGGCATTTCTTCACCCCCATCGTCAGTCACAGCAATAATTTGCATGCATTTTGTTTAAAAGTCTTTAGAGTTTTTATCTGGGGAAGTTGTTTTTTTTTTACTTGTTTGTTGAGCTTTTTACGACGTGAATGAATTATTCCTTTTTGTTAGGTTGATTGGGATGAGTTGGCGAGAAAACTGGACAAAATGGAATATGACTGTAAATCATCTTGGGATCACCTCCGGGCCATACTTAAGCATGATGGCAGCTCCACAGACCTCAAGGGAAAGTGAGTGAAGAATCTTTTTTTAGAGACTTAAAATTATTACTTTCATTTATCCATCACTTTAAATAATAATTTAGAAAATATAAAGCGCTGAAAAATGAAATTGAAATTGGCATTTTAATTTTTTTTTATTTCAGAATGTCATTATTTTTAGCTGATGCAGCAGAAAGAATTATGATATTGCACATAATATACAAGAGAATTTTGAACAGGTATGTATTTTATACTGCACCAAATACATGGAAGGGTAAATGTTAAGATGAGACATAAAGGGGAATTTCGAGCAGAGCTTCTCTTTGTGCACTGGTTATTTATTTACTTATTTCCTATCAACTCTAGATATAACAAGATGCTGCTCTTCCTTGGTTTCGCTGTTCATGATGCCCGCGAGATGAAGATCAACCACTTCTGTAAAGTGATCAGTGAATTCGCTTTGGAGTACAGGACCACCAGGGACAAAGTCATACAGATGTTACAGAAGAAAGCCAACCAGAGAGAGAGGAAGAAGACCAGGGGCAAGATGATTGTAGATGTGAGTCGCCACAATATTTACCAAACTATCACCATGACTATTAATTAAATCATCCCTTACCTCACTGTGACTATTTCCTCACTGTGACTATTTCCTCACTGTGACTATTTCCTCACTGTGAATACAACTTTTTGCACTGCACCACTTTCGGTTGAATCTAGTGTCTTTACTTGTTATTTTAAATAAACGTGTGTTTTCTTACATCAACTTAAACAGAAATTAGTTGTGTTCAAAACAATATCATCAGGTTTAATCGTAAAGTTAGTGAAAACAAATTGAAAATAATGAAACCTCTCAATTATGTCCATATTTCATGAAAAAACAAAGTTACTAGTCTAAAATTTCATCTTAAATGTAATCGATAATCAGTTCTGAACTACAAATAAAAATTTCAAACAAATCGAAACAAAAAAACCTTTATGCCATTTTACTGGTATTCAGTCTTGAGCCCAATGGTGTAATTTTTTTTTTTAAATCTACATGTTATCACTGGAAAAATCATTAATTATATAATTCAGTCTTTCTGAAACGCAAATAATGCATTTTGTCAGAAATGCAAAATGTATCCATGGTCTAAAATGAAAAAACTTACAATGTAAAATGCTTTGTTGGGAATGAGTTAATAAGTTTTTGAATTAATCACCAATGTGACTTAAATACTTCTGTGATCCATTGTTTGTGTGCTTGTGTATGTTAATAGTTAAAAAGTCAAGAATATAATTTCAAACACACTTTAAAGATAATTGCTAATTCCTTTTTTTTCTGTACTTCCTGTCTTTTTCTATTCTTGTACACAAAAAGGATATAATTACATGATGTTTATTAGAGCCTAAAAAAAAAAGTGCATAAAAATATAATTTGATTATTGGTTTTATTTGCTAAGGACTAGATATAGAGCCAAGTTTATTTCTTCAACTTATTTTAAAAATAATTTGATCTTTTTTATCTTTTTGTTTTATCGTATAGTTCTTTCTTTTAGAAAAAAAATCAACTTACAGCCTCCATAGTTAGCACAAATCTTTAAACACATCTTTCGATTTTTATTTCCACAGACTGAGAACTTCAAGAATAAAGATGCAGCTAATGATGATGCCCTCAATGCACTCCTGAAGAATGGATACACAAGTGCTGATGAAAGAGGTTTGCCCGGCCAGAAAAATCGTAGAAAATTAGGTCAGTTGATTGGATTGTGAAATTAATACTATACCCCCCACAATTATTTTTAGCTTCCAACTGGCTGTTTAATACCCAGCGTTACCCCTCATTTAGAGTGGATGGATGGTCATGCACTAAATGCAACCTTACTGCCAACATGAGGGTCCCTGGTTCAATTTCCAGTGAGAACCTAGGGAATTGTTCAGGTTATTGTGAAAGTTCCTTCCATGTCTTCCTAGGTGCCTCCATGGCCTGCAATTACTGTGGGTATAAAAGAAGGGAACTAAAAAAAATAGTCCCATAGTGGTTTATAGGACCCAAGGGAGATAAACATCTTATCCTTTTCACAGACTTATTTACTTACAGTTAACTAGGTTTCATACCACTAAGTGAAAAAAAAAAAACAGAATTAATCATAAAGAAAGTAGAAATAAAACAAATACATGTAATACATAAATTGTTTACAACAGCATTTTGTTTTACATACATAGTTCACTACATTCATATATATATATATATATATATACATGTATATAGAACATCATGTCTATCATCATCTGTAATTTACTCTTCATTTCTCACATATTGAGCTTAATATATTTTTAATTATGACAACTTATCCTGAGCTTATGATGTGTTCCTAGTCATGAAATTTAAATGTATGATTGAAACAATAAACATTGTGTCTATTATATCATCAGATGATTTAAATGTATGATTGAAACAATAAACATTGTGTCTATTTTATCATCAGATGCCAGGTCTATGGGCTCCACAAGAGGTGGCATGACAACCGACTCTGACATGTATGACACAGGTGACGATGAAATTTTAGAGGCCTGTGTCAGGACAGCTACGGCACCCACATCTCGACCACAGCGGGAACGCAAGAGATCTCGCAGCCAGAGGAAATCTTGTAAGTACATCTGTTGAGACTGCCATCACAAACATTTATGTAATGTACACACATGGGTTCCTTGAGTCCAAATATTTATTACCTTTTTCTCACACTGATTATTAAATATACATATGTTTTCCTGTCATTTCTTTTATATATTTATTTATGGTGTCTTTTATCATTCTCTGAAATTTTATTTGTATAACTACAAACCTGGATCTGTTTTTTTTTTGTTTTTTTTTCATACTTTTATATTCTTGGTAAGAAATTTATTTAACCCTTTCGTCCCTGAATTAACAAACACTCGCAACAGAATTTTTTTTTTCATACCAATCAGTTGCTAATACCACTTTATAAACATACAATAAAAAAAATTCAGTGAAAATATCATATTTATTGAAATATAAACTTGGTACCGTCAGGAACGTAGAGAAAAAATAAAAAAAAAAAATTACATCAAAAAGAAAAATTTTGCATGCAAGAACAATATAACAGCAAAGTAGATTTGAAATACAAATAGATATTATGAATATTTTAAAATGTATCAATATTTAGAGAAAATTTATAAATGGAAACATATAGAAATGAATATTTTTTTAGCTTTCATGACAAATATCGAAACATTTTTTAGTCATTAAAACACAAATAGACATCACAAAAAGTACATTGAATGGCTTGGAATGTATTTGTTTCATTAGTCACATTTCATAACGTCCATGCTTTTCTAAAAAGTTGGCCAATGCGTTCCAAGATTTTGCTTGTGAATGTCGTTAGAGACAGAAAAACCTCACTTCTCCTGCAAGGTGTAGGTGAACAGGAGGAACCTGAACCATCATTTGAAGGACAACCTCTCTTTGTAATTGGTTCTTTATCCATGGTAATGAGACCCATAGCAAGGTTTCTTCTGAAATCAAGCGGTGATAGCCGACAAAAAATATAATCCTAGAAATGAATAGTTCTTTCGGCTCCGCAAGCCGAACCCAAATTTGTTTTTACTGAATAATATAATTGTAAACAGAATATTTTCTCAATCATCATGGGTTATGAAAGTCAGAAAAATATGTGCAGCTGTCTCCTTGACAATAAAATGATTTGTTACATGGTTGATGGCACTCAGAAATTATGATTTTCAAGATTTTGCTTGTGAATGTCGTTAGAGACAGAAAAACCTCCCTTCTTCTCCTGCAAGGTGTAGGTGAACAGGAGGAACCTGAACCATCATTTGAAGGACAACCTCTCTTTCTAATTGGTTCTTTATCCATGGTTATGAGACCCATAGCAAGGTTTCTTCTGAAATCCAGTAAACGTTCCTGATGTCCTTCGAAACAACAAAGCATTGGCATAGCACATTTCCATCAAAGCGAAGAAAAGCCTTTATTAGATAGAATTGATAAAAAGACCTGTCAACAACCTGTCACGTGACATAGTTTTGGAAACAATGGGAACATTTAAGCCCATATCAGTAGACCCGTATTAGTTCAGCTGAGGTAAGCGGTGATAGCCGACAAAAAATATAATCCTAGAAATGAATAGTTCTTTCGGCTCCGCAAGCCGAACCCAAATTTGTTTTTACTGAATAATATAATTTTTAAACAGAATATTTTCTCAATCATCACGGGTTATGAAAGTCAGAAAAATATGTGCAGCTGTCTCCTTGACAATAAAATGATTTGTTACATGGTTGATGGCACTCGGAAATTATGAAGATGAGACTAAATGGGAGTTTTTGTCCTTTTCTTTGTTGTTTTGAAATAGTTGTGTAGTCAGCATCTTGGATACTGAATGTAGAAGCAGTATTTAATCCTGAACAGCCCGCTGAGATAAATGTTCATTACCAGAGCTGTCACTGCTGCATGCTATTGAGCCTGTATCAGATGGAAGCTCTTCTAGAATGGTGTATATTTCATCGACTTTGGAAATCTTTGTGAATGAGCCATGTTATCTGGAAATAAATATATGGAAAATTTAATATATTTTTTATAAATACAATAATCATATGCAATAATATCAACATCACTAATCAAAAACATAAGAAAAAAAAAATCATTTTAAAGTTTGACATTCTATGTCAGACCATCTCAAATCTCAATGTCTAAATGAATTAGTATTACTATTACTTTTAGTCTAAAACCTATAAATTTCATTAATTTATAACTTTAAATTACCAAAATAATTTTGAATAAAACCAATAAAATGCTTTATATTGGCTAATAAGATAAATAAACACACAATAATTGTAAATGTTATTATAAAGCTATTTATTCAACTCTTTATTTTTTCCCCTACATTCCTGTCGGTACTTACAAGTACAAACGTATATAATCGATTGCCAAAAACAAACTAGTGATTGGAAAGTTATAAAACATGAACAATTTGCTTACCTGACTATTCTGGAACTTGAAAAAAAATACTGCATTAGGAAAAACTTTAATTAAAAAGGTGATATTCATTCATTTCGATCGAGTGGTTCAGCGTGGTGACAACACTGTCAGATGCGTTGAAAGAAACTAATTTTCGGAACGGAAGAGCTCTTGATAATAAACAGCTGCCAACTTTTTCTATTTCTATTTTTCCTTGACTATAAGTACGTAAAAGTACCATTAGAATATACAATATAGTTTTAGAGTTATTGCGATTTAAATTAAGCGGTACTTGCCAGTACCGTCAGGGATGAAAGGGTTAAAAAAAAATTGTTCTTATTTAGTTTTATTTCATTATTTCAATCCACATATTTTGTAAACATGCGATCATTGTGTCCTATTTTCCTCAGCCTTTTGGGACAGTGATTTCTAGGTAACTGCCTGAAAAATCTCATCTTCACTTTTTTTTTTTATACATCCATTTTTTTTTATTTTCTCAAAAAATTTTTTTGTTTTAATTGTTGTTTGGTTCATTGCTAGTCAGTTTTGCTGCTGCTGTTGATGCATTTTTTTTTGTAATATTTTTTTTTTTTTTTTGAGACTTGAGAAAAAATAATTTACTGTCATTTTTGCAAATTAACTAGAAAAAAACAAAACGTTTTTCCCTTACTTAATTTCCTCTCACAAGTTTTCTGAAGTATTTTGAATCATCTTCTCGAGTTTCAGTTACAAATTATAACTTTCATTTCTTTCATTGCTTGGAGTTTGATCTTGTGACAGATGCATCTGGTCTGTTGTAATGTTTCTGGAGTAGTGCATAGAAAATTTACAGCTGTACAGAGGTGTACTAAGATATGGACTCGCTTTACTTTCCTGCATGATAGTGTATAATCTTGCTGCTTTAATTAATCCTTAGATTGAGTACTAAATTTTTTCATCAAAAATAAAATACATAATGTATAATTAACTCATCTTAAGTAGATTTGCTTATTCAGTCAGTACAGTTATACGTAACTTTATTCAAGGAGTAAAGCATAAAACTATATATTCTGAGGAAAATTCCAGACATTTTGGCTTATTTTCCATTGTCTGAGTGCCTTCGGTAATGTGGAGTGTCTTCGACTCTGTATAGACAAAATAATAAACCTATTTTATAGACAAAGCACCTATCTTAGTTTAGAAAAAATAATTGTAAAAGCTTTTGAGAAAAAAAGACTTTTAGAGTCTCAATTTATTTTTTAAATTTCAAATTATTATAATACTGTAGTAGCTGCAGTAAATAATACATGTACTGTATTAGCTGCAGTAATAGAAACAATGGTCAATATTTTTCTTTAACTTAAAAACTATATAGGTATGTACAGTTTGTGTTGCTTCTAGCAGAATCTTTCAGAACTGTTTTTAAAATATAAAAAAAAATGTCATTGACTCATCACTTAATCTGAGGAAATCTTTTTCTCCCCCAATTGCTGCTGAAATTTTCACGACAATTATTTTTTGTGTGCTGTTCCCTGCAAAACCTTGCAAACACTCCTTGTGCAGAAAACTAGAAAACTACAATATTCACATTGTACTAATATTATGAGAAAATCGTAAAAAAAAATTTTTTGTTCATTTGATTTTTAACTTTTGTCTATCAATTTAGATCATATTAAAGAATATTTTCCTCATGTTTAAGTTGAACCCAAGGAAGTAATATTATCGGCAAAGATTCACTATGTGACATATTAACGTCAGGCTAAAAACTGTAGCTCATTTATTACCCTTAATTTAAAAAAAAAGAAATAGTTGGGAATATTTATTAGTGCTGATTAGTAAATCTGTTTGAAATGACAAACTATGCACAACATCTCATTCGTGTCAAGATTATTATTTTTCTGCCATCTATGCGGACAAAATTTTATAGGTTTTAAAGTTCCCAGTATATGAAAATGATCTCCTTTGCTCATAAATTATGGTATAGGTCACTGAAAGTTTTCCAGAAATTTAAGTCCTATAGTAAACAGTGAAAATGATAAGAAAAAAAATGTCTTTTTCAGAAAATGAACTAAAGATAAGTGTGAATTGATTCCCACTTCATTCCACTCTGTATTAAAGCATGTTCTGTTTCTGTTTGTTGATGAGGCTACTGTATCTTTCTTTTCTTAAATTGCCACTAACATTTCCTCTCGCAAATGGTTCCTAAATTACTCTTAAAGCTTAACTTATTTTCAGCATCAATATGAACATCATTTTCTGTTAAAATATATTTTTTGTTTATAAAGTTTTCTGTAATCGCATTAATGAACAATAAAAGTCTTTAGATGAACTTTAGTCATTTTATGCCTTTCTTATTTAATATTTCTCTATCTCATTCTGACCTTCTCTCCCCTGCCTCATTATTAAAATTAGATATTGGCCTAATCATCATGTGCAAATTATGTAACCAAAAAATAAATTAAAGGTGCTCTCTCTCTTTATTCGTAGTTTAAATGTACAATGTAGTTCCGTTAACGATGCCACAACTGATTTTAATTCAACAGTATTGGTTTTTATAGCTAATACCAATGTAAAATAATTAGAATAGTAATCTAGAAATGTTTTTTTTTTCTAAACTGTAATATCAGGATAAGATTATTTTTTTTTAACACTTGTTTCTAGTTTAATTTGTTTAATAAATGTGCCAGTGTTTCTGTCTTAAATAAAAAAAATAAAACATTAACGTGATGTCTTGATGTTGTTACAGTGAGGCGAACATTGAAAGGAGGTCTAAACACAGAGGAACTAATGGTCATTAATGCCTACACGGATCAAGTCTAACATCAGAGAATAAATATAAATAACCCCAGGACAAATCTGTTTCAGGATATTAAACGTATTTATACTATTACTCACTAGCTACTAATTTATCCACATTATCACCTAGATAGATAAGAGTTCAATGATAGACGGCATTTGGTCAGCATGTTATCCTATCGTCAGTCATGATATATATATATATATATATATTTAAGTTGTATAAATATCTCTAAATATTTTTCTTTTGTATTAAGTTGTGAAGAAACTGCTAATTGTTCAGTCTGAAGTAGACTGTTCAGATTGTTGGTAAGTCTTTCACAGAATTTAATCTGATGAATGATTGAAAAGCATTTCGCAATCATCACACTATTTATTTTCTATTCCTTTTTTGTTTCCTTTTTAATTTGTAATGACAAGAAAAATTGGTTTGGAATTAGAAAATATTTTTTTGTCTGACAATGCAGCTATGATATAAATCTACGGTTCATATTACTTTTAAATGTGAATGAACTGTTTATTTAAAAAAAAAAATTGTATAACTGTTTTATTTCTTATAAAACACACTTGACTCACAAATGAATGTACATTATTTTGATCTAAACTTGTGTGGCATCATACTATGTCCTATATGTATATCAGCACTGAAGTCTTGAACTGATTTTACAAGATTAACATATTTATTTTCAAACCCCCCTCGCTCCCACCCATCATCATGTGCAATAATAATGGCTCACGGCCTTAGTGGTTTAATTTTTTGTTTTTTTAATCATGTTGCTTTTAGCAAAAATGTTCAATACAAGTGATTGAAGTAGTAACAATAAATTTTAATAAGAATTTGTTCATCTGCTTTTTGATATATTTTAGATTTTTATATATTTTCCATTTTTATTTGTCACTTTGTTGAAGTAATAATATTTTCAGCTTATTGAGTTTTAGATCCATTGTAATCATTTCCTACCTGTAGGAATTATTTTTTTTTTCCTATGGCCTGGAAGTCATTCTTATTTTGATTATTAAACTCAATTGTTCTGTTTAATTGTTTCGTTCAATTTTCAAGATAACCTGTCTCACTGACTGACCACTTCAACTTGTTTATTAAATGTTTCGCATATTTTATCAATGCTAACTAAAGCTGATAGAATTCAGTTGTTTTTTTTTTTTAAGTTTGTTTCCCTCCTGTTGGATCAGATTTCTTTTGTTATTTATACGGTTGATTATATATATAATTAATTTTATACATTTTATGTGTTCTTTTCATTTATGTTTACAAAAGGGGTTGTAACTGTGCATTAGTTCTGCTGGTTTTGAGCTGCGCTTAAAAGATGTTTTTTTTTTTGTATCACTTTTTTTTTTTTACTCGCCACATATCCTGAAGTTGAATTAATGGTGCGCTATACTTTTTCAGCTAATAAAAATGTAGCAAATATTTTTAATAGCATAATGCACAGCTTAACATTCTGCACGTCATTCATAGAAATTTCTTCATTTTAAAAAAAAAAAAACCTTGTGAAACCAAAAAAACCAACTTAAAAATCAAATATAGCCAGACAATGAGCAAAGAAACTTTTCTTGTAACATAAGAGAAAAAGTCAAAAGTAATTTAAAGCAACTAGAATTAGACTCTTGAAAATATTTTCAGTTAAAAAAAAAATTTTTATCTGTGTTTTATTTGATATAAATTTGAAACAAAATTGTTTATTCAACAACCGTCCATTGCCTTGCAAATATTGTTCATTTTTAACTGAATATTTCTTCTATGCAGCAGAGGAACAATTTTTATACTAAGCCGATATTTGTTGTTTTATCATTAGAAAGTTTTAGCCTTACTTGAATGTTCAAAGTTTTAAATATTTCTGTGTTATTTGATAAAAGAATTGTTCACACTTAGTTCATTTGATATTTATATTTGATATTTTAATTCAGACAGTTACTATTTGATTTATTTTTTTTATGCTTAAAATATTTTTAACAGCATTAAATTGCAATCCAATTATTTTCCTCGCTTGGTTTTTATTTTTAAAGAATTTGTAAATAAATTGTTTATCTCATGAAAGAAAGATATTTAAAGATTAATTTGTTCAATTATTCTTCAGAATATAAAAAACAAAAGCTTTCAATCAAACCTTAAGAGCTCTTTCAGATGTAATGGTATTCATATTTTTAATAAAAATGCTTGGCTCGATAAACAATGCAATTTTATTTCCATATTTGAAATCGTGTAAAAGTTTGTTTTCACTTTTGTAGATTTTTTTTTTTCTTAACCTAATGAAATTATAGCTAATCCGCAAATTTTTAAAAGGATATTTATTGCGAGCCATTTTTTTTTTTGCGACCAATTTTTTAAAGACTTAATTTCTGAAAAACTGACGAAATATACAACCAAGAAACACATGTGCATTATGTTTGTATAACTTGTATTTGGACAAAAAAAAATGTATTTAATTAGCTTCAGACACGTTTTCAACATTAGTTTGAACTAGGATTATTTTTTTTTTCTTCCGACATGTAATATTTCATCTGAATATTCGCTTAATGTTACATCGCCAGCTGCATGACGTCTTTTTCACTTGCCTAGTCACTGTGAAAATGATCTCTTTAATTTCTGGCAAACTACAAAAATACCTGGTTAAAAAAAATAATCTTTATTGTTTTTTTTTTACATTCATTTTGACTTAGCCTTGAGATGACCATCTGATGTTTGAAACTCTCTGTTGACAGATGTCGTCTGCTGTCACATTTTGTAATGTATCAACAATTGTGACAGAAAGTTTCACTTACTGCCTTACTAGCTCATTATTTCAATTTCTATTGTTTTTTTAAGACAATTAATCTTGTTGCATTGTTTTATTAGTGAGGGGGGAGAAAAAAACATTTTAAAAAAAATCATTTTGACTCTGTTGATATATTTATCTATTAATTCGTTTCATATTGAAGTTGATGAAAGCTGTCATATTTCTTGAAATACATTTTTTTTACAAATAAAATATATATAGCCAAAAAAAAGCTGTTGGTGTCGATTGATTAATTTAGTTAAATGTCTGCAATGCAGTATTAATTTAAAAAAAAAAAACAACTATGTGATACACCATACTCATGATGACATATCTTAGTAGAGCAATGGTCCTCTTTGTTTGTTCGACCACCGTCCTCTTTATATCCTCTCCGAACCTATACCAGGGGTGTCGGCAACATGCGGCTCTTTCGATGTTAAGTTGCGGCTCTTTCGATGTCAAGTTGCGGCCTAATCAAATACCATAATATTGAAGCAAAAATTTTAGTGGTTCTTTACAAAATAAAGAAAATCGTAAATATTATGACTTTTGACTCTTCAGTCTCAAAAGGTTGCCGACCCCTGACCTATACAATGCTAGACCGCTGTACAAACGCCACGCAAAAGGAAAGTTGTGTATATCAGACGCAGCTACGACCCCCGCACTTGCTTCATTAAGTGATCCCTTATGACCCTACGAGCAGCAAGTCCCATTTGGATGTCCAATTTTCCTACCAGATCATCTCAGATAAAGACACATCCTAATGTGATGTTTTTTGTTCTCCTTAGCTATTTGTCATTTTGTTAATGTTTCTGAGGGACTCAGAGGGAGAGGGGGTGGTATAACTAGTTAACGCTTGGGTTGTAAGCTCGATCTGTAAAGTGTATGGTTGCGTGTTCAAATCCCATCGATTCCAGTCGCTTAACAATGTCTTCTGTGGTGCATTCATTAGCCACTGTAAGTTGGCTTTTTGTGGGTTAAATAGGGCACTACAAAAAATAAAACCAACTTCCCATTATTGCTTTGTTGTTATCATGGGACAAACATCTCATCATTTCAGAGACTTTAATATTTGTGTGTGTTTGTACATAAGTGTCCCACATATATCACCTACATCTCATTCATCAATGTGTGATGTTCCTGTAAGTGTAAGGATGAAATCTCTTAGATTCTATAAACCACTGATGGGACAGTTTTTGCAGTGCCCTTCTTTTATACCCACCATTGCCGATAGTGTAATGGCCATGGAGGCACCACGGGAGATATATCAGGAACTTTAGCCAAGACCTGAAAAAATTTCCTTGGAATTGAACCAGGTACCTTCAGGACGACAGTCGAGCGCTTTACCGCACGACCATCCGTATCTCATGAAATATCCGACATCATTCCATGAACATATTGTATGTGTATAAAAAAAAAAAGTAAAGTTCCCTGAACTTGTGTTGCAATCAAGGCAAATGATGTGTAGAATTTATCTGTGTATGTAACCTCGGCATATTGAGCAGGTAGGGGGACGATTCTCTTGGTTCTCAGCGAGGATCGAACCAGGGACTCTCAGGGTGACAGTCGGGTGCTCTACACCGCTCATCGCCCGCCCCTTCAATGTATCAAACTAGGGGCTTACATGGAGCCTGGTAAGACCAGATTGCTGCTATGGTGAGCCCAAAAGAAACGTATCAGTTTAATGAACCAGAAAACATAATAAAATAAATATTCAGTCAACATGTATGGATGTCATACTTTGAACAGCCGCAATGATGTTTTGAGCAGCTACCGGGAATTTACTTACTACTGCTGGTGAAAATGTTTTATATTCCAGCATGTCCCTGTCGCAAAGGTTTAAAAATGCTCCATGGCGCTTATTCCAGATAACAGTGAATACAATTATGAGAAGAGTATCAGAAAATGGTGGTATAATTTACTTACATTTATTTTAAAGATTTAAATATATAATTTTTCCCTCTTCTTTTATTGTGTTGTATGTCTGTCAATAATAATATTTGTAAAAATGAAAAACATAAACTATCCGGTGACCTACTAACTAGCATCAGCTTCACCTAGGTCGGATTCTGAACATCCCGGAAAGTTGCAAATTATTAATTAAATACAAAGAGATGGCCCCCTCTACTTCCACGGTTCTCAACAACCCGTGCTACGAGTACCCCAAGGGGTACGGGGAAAGTTTAAGCGGGGGGGGTGTACACAAAGACATATAATAATATTCTTTTAAAACAAGAATTTAAAGAACTTAGGTGTGAGGGGTGTACCGGCGGACATACCTTGGCACCCTTTGGGCTACAGTCGCGGAAAAAAAGGGGCTGAGAACCGCGGCTCTACCTGCTGGATACAATGCAAGAGCCGCCCGGGGCCCGTCCGCCCGCACCGCTCTTCTTTAGTTAAGCCACTAGATAAGTCTAACAGATGTAAGCAGGCCCGTAGCTTGCGGGGGGGGGGCTAGGGGGCCGGGCGCTCCCCTGCGTTTTGTCTGGCCACCTCTGCTTATTTGTTGTACTTAGTAAATTGTATTACCTGCCCCCCCCCCCTGCTATTGCCTAGCTCCTGCTGTAGAATTATCACGCTACCGGGCTGGGTGTAAGACTTGTAAGGCGAGTGTATCATACTGAGTGACATACAGAGACTATTAAGACTACAAATAAACATGGTAGCCAGAGCCATCTGAATGTATGAGCCCGATCTGGCACTTGACAGGGGGGGGAACTCAGTGGCAAAGCGAGGTGGGCCATCACACCCCTGGCGCTATTCACAAACGGGCGCCATGTGGTATATTTTACATATAATATTATATGGTTTTTCGAATGGGTGGGGGCTCTAAAAAGGTATTGTGCCCTGGGCGCGAGTTAAGCTCTCTACGCCGCTGATAGGGGCTCATAAGTAAAGGGGATTCTTCTAACAGACCTTTAAAATTAAAATTTTTTTAGCGTATGTTGTGTGCTGCTAACACACTGGTTTGCTCTGGGGCTCTTACAACTGTTAAGACGACTCTGATAGTGACACGAATGTTTCTTTGATAAACTTCTAAATTGAAAAGCCGCTGTGTCTAAAAAAAATATTATTATAAATACTATCCTCTACAATATGTAGACTATTATTACTTCTTGAATTTGCATTCCTTTGACCTATTTCAACTTTCTCTTCTCGGCCTTTGTCTTATAATTGAACAGTGACCAGAAAACAGCCTTGTACTTTGAGCTCATCTTGAGGTAAACAAGCATGCTGGCCATTGCGTTAATGCCCTCCAAAAGAAAATTGAAGCCCCAGATTAGGGTAAACAACTGACTGTACCGCCCCTCTACACTATATTCCGGGAAGCACAACATGGCGGCTGTGGAAACTACCACGGGCAGATAACTCAAGATGAATATCCCAGCTATAAGAGTGATCATCTTGACAACTCTGTTATCCCTAGTAGACGTGAAGTCATTTTTCCCAGTTGACAGCGCCGTGTTCCGCCATTTTGTCTGGTTATGTAAGTTCACCACGATCATAAGCGTTGACACAAAAACCACCGCGAAGGCAACCAGCAGGGCGATGTTATTGGTCATGACAGAAATCTTCTCCATTCCCTGGCTTTGAGCCTCCCGAAAGACGAACATCATTATAGTTTCGTTGGTGTCTGGCATCACCGTGGGTTCAATTTTCCTTGCGAAGTAAGGTGGAACCATGCTTGCGGTCATCCCGATGTAAATAAGAATGACGACAGCTGTGGTCCTCCCCGAGGTGATGAGGGTCTTGACCTTTAGGGGCAGCGCCACGCAGAGGTACCTTTCGAGCGTGACGAAGGCAGTCAGGCAGCTGGAGATGCGGGAGAAGCTGATGTGGATCCAGCTGATGAGATACGCCACTGCCAGGTACCGCATGCTCAGGTCTGGGAGTGTGAAGAAGCTCATTATCAGTAAGACAGAGGAGGCGCCCAGCTCAGCCAAGGAGAGGGCCAGCAAGGTGATATTGACCGGGTCTCCTCGGCCCATTTTGACGTAGACGATGGCGTTAATGATGTTGAAGACCACGCCTAAGAAAGTGACCAGCCCGGTAATGACGCCGTCGATGATGTATAACAAGATGACCACTTCGGCGGCCAGCATTTGCTCTGGACCCTGTTGGTTTGCGAGTATGTCGGTTGATGACACGTTATCCATGGTGAGATGGTCTGGCTGCAGTTTATTCGGAGACAGCAGCTACAATTGTGTGTAGTTAAACCCAGTTTGTACAAATAAAACTTGATTGTGTAGATACAGCTAACTAGCTTAGACACAACTAGTTAGTAGAGAACATAAAGCTGAGCAGAAGGTATACATACAGCTGTGATGTTAAGTCAGCACAGTGTGTCAAGTAAACAAAGTAAATGTGACATGAGAATAAACTGAATGTAAATATTAGTCTCATTTTCCGTGGGAAATACTTAAATCAACATTTCAACTATAAAGGAATGTTAGTATGTTCATCAAATATTTTTTTTTAAAACGAGTTCATTAAGTTGCTTTCAGCCTCAACCGCCGATTAAGCAAACTCTAAATGTAGATATAGATTTTTTTTTAGATTAGATTACACATACGAAAAACACACGATTTGAGCAATGAAACTAGGATAGTATAAACTATCAGTGTTTATTGTGTCAGAAGTACTACCTCAGAATATATAGATATATATACTAGCAGTGCTACCTTCTGTTACATAAAATCTTTGAAATTAATTACAATTTAAATTTCAGTACAGATCTAATTATATAAATATTCGTCAACTTGTCAAAAATAACTAATCTTATTCGATTATATAATTTTAAAAAAGAATTAATCTAATTCATTCTTTCTTTCGGCATCACATAAAAAGTATAAACCGAATCTTAGGATTTACTTTTTGAGTTGATAGGAAAATATCTATAAAACCTGAATATAAAATATATTAAGTCTATTTACATTCAAATAATTCAGATTTTATGTTAGCTTGGTTTAATTTAACAGCTCGACCTTCGTTTCATTAGGATTTGCATTCTATTTTTTTTTTGGTATGATGGGATAAAATAATTTCTACACACTTTGTTCTAAATAAATTCAATCCTTAATATACAACATTCCTGACTCACTTTGTATGAAAATTAGCTGTTTCGTTTAAGACTTAGTTTTTTTTGTACCTTAAATATAATAAAAAAAAAACAAAAAAACTTTAAATGTTTTACCAAAAGAAAAATTACATATCCGAAAGTCCCAACAGGTGAGCTTGTACAGTTAATTAAGTCGGCTTATATGTAGATTGTGTAAAATAAATTGTTTATTCAGAAAAACGAATGTAAAAAATTAGAATACAGTGCGTCAATTTGATCAATGTTTAATATTGTCTCCATAAGTTACGTATGGAAAAGAAAAAAAAATAAAACAACTCGCAGTATTTTTCAAGCTGTGGCCATCGCTGTCTGCGGTTTTCTAACCTACATTTATAAAAAAAAAAAAAAGTTTCAATTAGTCCTATAAGTTAAATAATATAGTAAGTAGCCTATGGTAAGTAGATCAATGAAACCATTCAGGGTACTAATTATTTCATACCAGCTAACCTATCACTATCAATAACATTATTTCCAATCATACTTTTATCTACGACATGAACTACTTTCTGATTGACACAAATTATCTCCTGTTTGACACAAATTATCTCCTGTTTGACAAGTTACGACTCGTCACTAACCCCCCCCCCCCTCTTTTTTCCTCCAATCCACTGCCGATCGATTCCCTATAGTTAAACCGTAAAGTTTGCCGCACCACACACGGAAGCACAAAGTATAGGAAGAATAACGAAAGAACATTATCTGGGAAAAATGTATGTTTAATGGTGAATAATTTCAACATAAATGCATTTAATTTTATAAATGATTATTCGGCAGTGAAATTTTAAAAAATAAATATGTTTTACAAATGGCGGGGGGAGGGGGGAAGGGCAGCAATTCAAAGTTTATTTGGTGCTAATCTTTTTATTTTAAGTTGACTAAAAAAAATCTAGTTACATAGTCTAGCTGCTACAATTTCTCTATTAAATTGTGCATCTATCTACTGAACTAAGAGATATTGTCCTTCATGATGAATGTATTTTAGGGGTGGAAAGCTGCCGATCAACTTAAACCGTTACTAAATACATTTTCTTCCACCCTGAACAACTTAATCATCTCCGTTGAGTTTCCTGGTAGACCTACTTTAAGATCAGCGCAGTGTATCATCATTCTTACACATCACTGGCAACCCGATTGGCCACCCGATTGGCCACCCGATTGGCCACCCGATTGGCAACCCGATTGGCCACCCGATTGGCAATCCGATTGGCAACCTGATTGGCCACCCGATTGGCAACCCGATTGTCTTGACGATGCAGGCTCAAGTGTTCAAATCCCGAGGATATTTAGATCACCTGGTCATTGAGTTATTTATTTTTTTAAGTCCTTTTAAGGATGAGATCTTTATGACCCCCTTAGATTCTATTAACCACCATTGTGACGGTTATGTAGCGTTCTGCTTTCATCTCCACCATTACTGACAGGATACCATGGGGGACATAGGTACCTTCAGTTCAAGATGGCCCGACCTTAACACATTTAAGGCTGGGTGGACTTGAGAACTTTAACCAGGACTTGAACTTATCGTTGGTCTCTCGGCTGGGATCGGGGTGAGGGAGTGGGGGGGTGGCTACCGACGATCGTACCTGCCTTTACCATCGGTCACAATTTATTTACATTTGTAACGGGAACCTACAAAGATGTACGAACACCAAAAGGTCAGTAAGAACTCGTCAGGGGCCAGTGTGATAGGGCCATTAGATAATGCGAGACGTGGGGCTCCTGTGTAGATCATGCGAGACATGGGGCTCCTGTATAGATCATGCGAGACGTGGGGCTCCTGTGTAGATCATGCGAGAAATGGGGCTCCTGTATAGATCATGCGAGACGTGGGGTTCCTGTATAGAATGTGGCCCCGATCAGCGCGCCTTCTTTTTGAATTCATAATTGAAGTTTAAAAACAATGTCGCGATTAGTTTCTTCCCACAATAAGGGCTTGCATTTAATCCCCCCTCACCCCCCCCTTCACAGAAATTTTGTTCTATATTGTAATTCCAGCCTTGGTATACATGTTCCTATATTTTCGAGGTGTTGTATGTTTTTATACTTTATCAGCTTTTTTTTGTATACAGTTGTTGTGTGCACACGTGAAATTATATACACTGGTTTGAATAAACATCCTACTTTCAATATTAGAATATTCATTCATTGTGATACAACTTCGATGTCGTTAAAAACAATGACAAATATAGTCAGGCAAATTAATTTTTTTTTGTACATCTAACAGGTTTGTCCGAATTAACATTGAGTTTATTACTTGATCGATTTACCACTCCCAAAAAAATACAAGTCAATAAGGTAAAAATAAAACATTAAACTCGCTAGATATGAGGTAGTTTGTCTGATGAATCTTGACTGCAGTGATATCACGAACCATCGGATTTAAGTTTATGTCTAAATCAATTGTTGTTATTTTTTTTGTGATTACTGTACACAGGTTGTTCTCGGAGTAACATGTCCAACATAAACTTCTGTTCTTCTTTTGTGAGATGTACTGCGAAACAATTTTGAAAAAAATACCTTTGAAAAAGTGCTTAGTTCTGATAGTTTACCTGGCCACTGTCGAGGTGTTTGTTTATATTGGCCAGACAGGACTTCCACCCAGAGATGTTCTGAAATATGCACACAACGAGACAAATTATGGTTTTGGTGAACAGCTTCTATATCCCAGGTTGGTGCCAGTTTGATTTCAAGGTGAAATTTAAGATGATGTGATTTTTGTAAAGTAGAGCTCATATTTCTGTAAAATAGAGCGTATATATATGTAAAATAGAACGTAAATCTGTAAAATAGAATGTATATCTGTAAAATAGAGCATACATCTGTAAAATATACCCTATATTTCTATAAAATAGAGCGCAAAATCTGTAAAATATAGCCTATATTTCTATAAAATAGAGCGCATACATCTGTAAAATAGAGCGTATATATTTAAATAATTAACTACAACAATGAAGACATTTGGCAAGGGCGACAGACCCTAATCATCGGGTGGTTTAGTTGTAAATCATCATTTATAAAATTAAATTCATTTATGTTCAAATTATCTATATACATAATCGGCTAACATAGACGGTGGTTCGACCAACAGACCTACACACCGTGCGGTGTAAAGTATGCTCATGGCAATAAAAGCCGGATGTCTGTACGTTACAAATACTCGGCACCGTACGAGTTGAAAGCTTACATCGCTAAAAAAAAAAAGTCTGAGTTCTACGTCACACCTTTGCGGAGTTAAAAAAAAACAGCGCGTGTCATCGACCGTCTCTATAAAAATAGTCTGGGAAATTCCAAAATTATAGAAACTGAAAAGAGACAATGTATGGTAAATGAGAGTATGTTTGGTGCGCATTTTGTTCATCAAATAAATCTTCCTTGAATAAAAATGAAATGCTGGGGAATTCTAAACACAACAAGGATTTCTTATTAATGAATTAAGATTTTTAAATGATATGGAGTAGTGTGCGCAAATTATGTTTAATAGTCGGGGGTTGTTTTTGTTAAGCTTCTGTACCCATAATGAGGATTATTTTCTTTGGGAAGAATAATATAAAAAGCTATTTTTTGTATATAGACTGATTGTTAACGCGCTCAAATATATATTACCGAGTTGGTTGGGATACAGTACAAGTAAGGTTTGGTGAGGCTGTTATTGTTTATTGACTTAATGTCAGATGTTAATAATATGTAACTAACTGAATGACAAATTGTGATTGATGGACGAGGTAGATAGATAGACAGACAGATAGATAGATAGATAGATAGATAGATAGATAGATAGATAGATAGATAGATAGATAGATAGATAGATAGATAGATAGATAGATAGATAGATAGATAGATAGATAGATAGATAGATAGACCTAGATGGATAGATACCCGACTGAGTGTTGTCAGCACTGGGTTGTAGTTTACATCAACATCGATTATCGATTTTTTTTAAGAAGTAATAACTAAAAATAGCTCCACGTGACTCCCAGCTGCCACGGCTAAGATGTAAACAATGTGTCATTCACCTTCATACCCAGGAATGCTATCACCGCCACAACGACTGGCAGAGTCATGAAGATAATGGACTTGAACCCAAGACCCAACTGTCTGTTTCACTGCACATTTAAGACCTGTGAGTATCAGAAATGCGCGCACACTTTCAACCCGTCTGAAGCCGATCTCTTAATGATCAACGGAGCCCGACTTCACAATGTTTCTCTGCCAGAGCGTCCCAGAGGACAAATGTAAATATTTGTGTGTGTGTGGTCTTGTAATTATTTTTTTTTATTTATTAGTTTTGGTACCCACAAGTTACCAATTTTATTTTTAACGTTCAATAAATATAAATACTTTTGGCACTACAAATATAAAATTTAAAAAGTGAAATATTTAATCCATAATGGCGGCGCTAGCGTTGTTTTAGTCCCTATAATTTCTATAAATATTTATATGATGTAAGCCATTTTTAATGAGATTTTTAAATGCGTTTTTTTAAATCATCTTTTTAATTCGTAGCCATTACACTTTATTATATCAAACCGTTTTGTATTATATTGCTTTTTGTATTAAATAATGTCATTTGATGTCATTTGATAATATGATGTTATTAATGTTAGTTATTTCCAGTGATGTTAATCCTTGTCCTTGTCCTTGTCCTTAAGGACCATTTTTCAGTCCTTATCCTTGTCCTGGTCCTTGGCAGACAAGTCCTTATCCTTGTCCTTGTCCTTGCTCTTTCAGTCCTTATTAACATTACAAGGACCTGCTTTGTGGTTTTTAATAAAAAAAATTTTTTTGCTATGCTTAGGCTGGTGCTATATTTAAAATCAATGCCAATCTATGGCAATGCACGCTGCATGTATTTATAATACATTATCTATGGTGCTGCCATTTCTAGACTTCCTTTTCTTTTTGTTTCCGGTTTATTATTGGCGGCATATTTCTAATCTCATAAATATAAATTGATTTTTTTAAAATTTAATTATAAAAAAATAATGGCTCCGCTTCGTATACCAAATGTAATTAATTTTGCCTATACCGACTTTAGTGAAGATAAGGTTAAAAATAAGTGGAGTGCAAAATGTTGCATTTGTCGCAAAATAATTCAAGACAATATCAACGTGACTTCCGGATTTACAAAGTAAGTGTGCTTTGTTTAGCCGCAGTAGTAATTTTTTCAGATTTTTGAATTAGTAGTATTACGCATTTTAGTAGTTTTGCTACATGTTCTTAATAATTTTAATTACGCCTTTTACGGAAAATACCGTATTATCGCAAACAATGTTCAAAATTCAAGCATACAGTAGCAATAGTTTATCAACAGAAGTAATTAAAAACAATATACATTAAGTATATTGATTGAAGAATATATGTAGTCGCCTTAGATAACGCGCACACGTAGATAATGCGCAGGAGGGTTGCGCTGTTTGTAAAATCGTGTATAGCGATCGAATAGTGAATGATTTCAGTCTGAATGGAAAAGTTAGGCACGTGATTACTGATAACGCGAGCAATATGTTGAAAGCCATGTATCTTTTTTTTCCCATCATCTGAAGAAGAAAAGCCTCCAGTGGACACATATGTTGATGATGATCAGCTGTGGGAGGATTTGCCTGATGAGGAAACTGATTCACTGACTGAAATTGGAAGCCGACTTGCATGCTTCAGTCATTCACTGCAGCTGGTTGTGCGAGGTGGCCTTGAGAAGACCACCAGCTGTAGATCAGCACTCTCAAAAATTTCGAAATTAGCCAACATTGTTCATCAAAGTGCATTATTTCGAACGGCTTTTGATGGCATTTTCAAGTGTGGAAACATGGTAAAGTTAATTCCAGCAACAAACGACACTCGTTGGAACAGTGTATATAGACAGCTGGAAGCAGTTGTCGACTTGGACCAGGCAAAATTGATGGATTTGCTGCGACAAACATCACATGAAAATCTTATAATGACAGCCAAGGAATATGGACAAATCCAAGAACTTGTTGATGTTCTAGCTCCATTTGCACAGGCGACAGATATTGCACAGGGAGAGAAAATGGTTACAATTAGTTGTGTGGTCCCGACCATTTTCAGCCTTCGCCGCTTTCTTTCTCAGCAGCTGAATAAAGTTACGTACCACCATTCTGTCCTAAATGAACTTCTTTGCCAGTTGGATGAAAGGTTTTTCATGCGGTTCAAGCGTCTTGATAAGACAAATCACTTGACTCGTCAACAAACTTCAAAGTCGTTGGCATTTGACAACAGCATTTTTATCTTAGCACCTGCAGCAGACCCCCAATATGCTTTTCACTGGCTTGCTGACCACCCAGGACCTCAAGATGTGAGAGACAACCTACGACATCGAATAACTGGTAAGTTGATGATTTTATTTTTTATGATTGTTTGGCAGTTAATGTGCAATGCTGGAGTTGTAAATTTGTGTCGTTGTTTATGGCAATTTTTTTTCAAAACGTTATTCATTCATTGCTCCTAGTAACCACTTGGCCAGTGCTAGTCACTCATTTATTTTTAATTAAAGCAAAATGTTTACCTAATGCATATGTGTATAATTGTACATAGTTGTAAACGGTTTTTTGTTTTTTACAGCAATGCTGCAGTCTGAGATCACTGTTTGCCGACCAGCATCTTCTATTTCCACATCAGCCGAGTCGCACAAGCCAACTCCAACTCCCTCGAACCTTCTGCGAAAAAAGCCAGAGTCTCCCTCTTTTCACATTATAAAAACAAGTTGGAGACTACTGTAGAAGATGTTTTTACGACCACACAGAGCTCGTATGAGTGATTCACTATTGGAGGCACTTGTGTTCCTCAAGTGTAACGCTTGACATTGACTAACATTATGATTTTGTTGAATGCACTACATTACATGTATATACATGAAATTTAAATAAATTTTGTTGTTAAAGAAATATTGGATTTTATTGTTTTATGAAATCCTTGTTTTAGTCCTTGTATGCAAAGTCCTTGTATGCAAAGTCCTTGTCCTTGTCCTGGTCCTTGATGCAAAGTCCTTGTCCTTGTCCTGGTCCTTGGCAGTCAAGTCCTTGTCCTTGTCCTTGTACTTTGTGTCCTTGTCCTGGTCCTGGTCCTTGCACTTTGTGTCCTTGTTAACATCACTGGTTATTTCAAAAAATCATGTCAGTTTTTTTTTAAATTGTTCTTGTGATAAACGTATATTGTATTTGACCTTTCACCTATTTACAGCTGGTTGATGTACTCCAGGGAACCAATGACAGACAAGAGATTCATTCTCCTGAATCAAACATTTCTTCGTGGTCAATTCAACTGGACTAAAACGTACTTAAATGATTCGACCTTTTTTAGTAAATACGGACGACTAAAATCTCGAGACTCACAATCTAATAAGGACTATGGTCAGTAGAGGACCGTTCATGTGGGTATGGTCAGTAGAGGGCCGTTCATGTGGGTATGGTCAGTAGATGGTCGTTCATGTGGGTATGGTCAGTAGAGGGTCGTTCATGTGGGTATGGTCAGTAGAGGGCCGTTCATGTGGGTATGGTCAGTAGAGGGCCGTTCATGTGGGTATGGTCAGTAGAGGGCCGTTCATGTGGGTATGGTCAGTAGAGGGCCGTTCATGTGGGTATGGTCAGTAGAGGGCCGTTCATGTGGGTATGGTCAGTAGAGGGCCGTTCATGTGGGTATGGTCAGCAGAGTCTGACTGAACAGGCCGTTCTAGCAAACAAGGCAATAACTAGAGTACCCACTGTTAAAGGGCCCAATCTTTCAATTTAAGTCCAATCAAATCTGGTGTTATAAGGGTTCCAATAGGCGTTAAAAATCTCTGCCTATGCCCCCCCCCCCAATATTCTAAGAATATATTTTTTCGATTCCACGTTCAGGTCTACTGTATCATTTATCTGCATAAATGCAAAAAAGAGATTTATTTCCACAATACTTTTTGACTGCAATGTTGACATCTTTTTTTTTGGGGGGGGGGGTCATCAACACCCCCCCACACACACACATACACACTTTTTTTTCTATAGCAGGCTATTGCAGGTGTAAAATACGAGTCAATGTCTTAGAAGCTGTAAAAAGTTCAATATAAACCAAATGAGGAAGTTTTAGTTATTCTTAATACCATACTAAGGAAGTAGCTATTATCAGATGTTAATTAAGATAGGCCTATTAGTGATAATCTCAATAATCAATGATAATAATGTACCTTAGTAAATTTTTGGCCTCACTTTTTTTCCTTCTCTGTATTCTTCCATTATATTCATTAGAATGTTTAAAAAAAGATGTATTATAATTATTTATAACTATTTATATAACAATAAATATACAAATGGAAATGAAAAATTATTTTATCGAGGTAAATTAAAGTAGAAAAACAATGTGATGCTTTGTAGGTCTTTAAAGAATGTGTTTCATTGATTCACTCATTGACCAATGTATCATTGACTCATTTCTATACTTTGTATAAAACATGTGTTTATTGATTCATTCAATAACCAATGAATCATTGGTTCATTTAAACTCCGTGCTGTTGCAGAAAAGATTTTCCACCGGAAGAAGTATGACGTAGCCTGGTTCGTCAGTCACTGTAACACCAGCTCTAAACGTGAACTCTACGTCCAGCGGATGTCCAGTCAGGTCCAGATCCACGTCTTCGGCCGATGCGGCAACTACAGCTGCGGGCGCAAGGGCTACACCATGGGAGGGAGTATAGACACATGCCTCGAGATGTTGTCACGTGATTACAAGTGAGTTGCCAGGTTATGTGAGAAATGTAAATAGGTCATGGGATATGTAAAAGAAAGTCTATCAGGTTTAAAGAAATAACAGTAAAAATGTCAACAAGTAAATGTGTAAAAGTTTAAATGTCATTTCTGACGTAACATTAGAAAAAAAAAATCAACATTTTTAAATACAATCGAACCATATGTTAACATCTGTTGACATATTTCGTTTCATTGTAACTTTTTTTTATTGCAGTCAATGAATGATAAAGTTGTGCCCCCAGATCATGCAATTGTTATTTTTTTTAAATGCGTGTTTAACTGTTGAATAATGTATGTTTTTATATTCACACCATAGCGTTTTTATTTTAAATAGCCTATCGACATTAAATTCAAAAGTAAATTTTGCTACCGTCTTTATCGTTAATACGGCTACTATCTTTTCTTCCGATTGCAATTTGTAGTAGTTTGTTTTTATTTACGCAGTGACTCCGGCACCAGCCAAAACCATTATATTAGGGTATAAGGAACATGGCATATATAAATTTTATTTTTTTTTTCAGGATTAGGGTTAGGATTAGGAATAGGGTTAGGGATAGGGTTAGGGTTAGGGTGTGGAGTAATATCTATGGCTGGTACCCGAAGTAAAAAAATACGGGTTATGTCAGGGACAGAACCGTAGCCACTCCGTTTTATTTATTGTTTTTTGTTTATAAAAGGCTTCATATTTATTTCATAATGTAAACAGTATTTCGATTAGAGACAATTATAGGAGTACCAGCTTGAGTGGGATTTTTATAAAACTTAATTAGTTTATTAACTGAAGAATTGTGTTCGTATTCAACTTGATAAACAGTGTTTTCGTTTCGAGAGTCTGAGACAGTTGACCTATAATATGCCCCTGCCACACCCGTGTGTTAAGACACATAATGATAACCACTAAAATAAAAAAAATAAAATAATTAGCATTGTACAGTGTACACGTACAATCTGCTGTTACTCACCCTTTTCCTATTTCCTATCTCAGATTTTACCTGTCGTTCGAGAACTCATTTTGTCGTGATTACGTCACGGAGAAGTTCTTCAATCTGTTCCCGGACACTGGCGTCATTCCAGTGGTCAGGGGCGGGGCCGATTACAAAAGATTCTTCCCTCCGGACATCTACGTCAACTCTTTAGACTTCGCTAGCCCCGAGGAGCTGGGAAAGTACTTGCACCATCTGGCACGTGATAAAACCAAGTACCTGACCATGCTGAAGAAAAAAGATGGGTCAGTAGAATGTATAGGAAACTTTTTTTTATAAAATGTTAATGGCTCTACGGAATTCACAATAAAGCACAGGCGTAGGTTCGAAAACACAGCATTTGATAATTTATTTGTAATCAACAACTACGATGGCCACCATTCTTCACTGTCGGCCTCATCATCACTACTCTGCTGCTCTTACGTCACAAAGTCACCGCTTTCAATAGTAGGATTATACGGTGCGCTGGCATAGGGCAGGGGTCGGCAACCTGCGGCTCGCGAGCCGCATGCGGGTCTTTCGATGTCAAATTGCGGCCTTCCAGTTCATAGCACAAATAATTATAATGATATTATTTTATATACCTATTTCTAATTAAATATCATAATATTGAAAGAACAATTTGAGTGGCTCTTAAAAAACTGAGAAAATTGTAAATTATAGCTTTTGGCTCTTCCATCTCAAAAGGTTGCCGACCCCTGGTATATGTAATTCCCTATTCATCGTGCATTACCTAGAGCAAGGTGAAAATTTATAACAATTTCATTATTATTCCTCGTATATTAATTTTGCAGAGATTATTTCTAAATGCAATACTCTCTGGATCAGCTATGGCCACCAATGAAGTCACACAGAGCGCATTCAGTTTGTTGTGTTTAGTTGCTTGTTTGTACATTAAAATTACTTTAGAAAGCTGCGCCACAGTAAATTTATCCAAAAATAAACCATAATAGTTAAATTGGAATATAATGTGTCTCATTGAGATCCGCACTAGAACCAAGGCAGAGCGGTGCAAACGGTCACCCTAGATATAGATCACGTGATGTTACGACATTGCACTTTTTGGTTATGATGGGGATGAAAGATGGGCACTACACAGACAGTCTAAGAGATAAAATCTCATCCTTTCATCACCGGTTCTCAACTTTTTTCGCGAATGTACCCCGAAGGGTGCGAAAGCACGTCAGTGATTACCCCTCTCGCAAAGTTCGAGAATAAATGTAAATATGTTCATTATGGAATGGGTTTACCTTTCTAAAGCACTACTTGGGCACGTAGTTAGGTGATGAGTCACGCAGCAAACTGGCGACCTTCTTCAAACTCATTGGTTATTTTAAGCGAAAATTATAAGTCGCTTCATACCCCTACATAACCTTTCCGTAACCCTTCATCTACCCGTACCACCGGTTGAGAACTGCGGTATTGCAGAGACCTTCAAGGCAGACATCACTTTTTTTTAGTTCCGGCGAGTCCATTCATTTGCCTAGGTCTCCCGTAGTGCCTCCGAAAATATGGAATATTCGACTGTGGTGAGGATGAAAGAAGGACACAACAAAAACTGCCCTATTAGGGGTTTATAGGGTAGAGTGATTGACATTTTACACCAACAGGGACTTGACTAGTAACAAAACATGTAAACATATATACCTATACTGTTGTTTGGTTTGTTTGGTTTGTTTCCCCATCAGTTTACTTATGCTGTTGTTGTTGCTGTTTGTTTTCCCCAGAGAAAGATAACTAATGTATCCGTAGTGCAAGACTATCCTCATTGGCGACACTAGTATCCGACAACTAGGCAACCATTTTGCCGCCGCCCCACCCCATTATCAGAGGGGCCCCTCGTCATCATAAATGTATATTAAATCTGCTGCTTAGAAGGGTCCTTTAATTGACTTTCGACTAGGGCCCAGAAATATCTATGAATTATTTGTCTAAGGCCCTCAAAGTCCGAAGAACTGCACTGCTTAAGAAAACACACACACACACACACACAATCACGCGGTCTTTTTTTCATTAATGAACCAGTCTAATTAAATTATTCAACATATGTGTCAATGTTCCACTTGACCGATCCTCAGGTATGAAAAGACGGGCCCAGTTAGCAATGTGTGCTGTGATCTGTGTAAAGCACTACACACGATGACTCCGTCCAACGTTTACGATGACATCTACAGCTGGATTACTCGACCTGGAGTGTGCTGGCCGCCGACTGATATTTGACGTCATCCAGTGGACACGTAACTAACTCTATAACCCACAATGTCTTCCTCCTTTATGTTGTTGCCATTGGTCTCATTACCATTTTGTTATTTAAAAGATTATCTTCCTTCATTTACGAAGATGTTAGTACAAACGTATCTGTGTTTATTATAAATAGTTTCATTAATAAGTGTCAGCAATCTTATATTGTCGTCTATTATGTGTACATCACATATTAGATTAGATGTAATATAATATGTGGCGTATATTTATAAGAACTATTAAAAATGAATAAATTAAATATTTGTAAACAAAATTGTCTTCGATGTTTGTTGTTTTTTTTTTAATTTGAACTTCATTCTAATTTTATTTACGATTTAATTAAGAAACTGACAAGAGATAGATAGATAGATAGATAGATAGATAGATAGATAGATAGATAGATAGTTAGATAGATAGATAGACAGACAGACAGACAGACAGATAGATAGATAGATAGATAGATAGATAGATAGATAGATAGATAGATAGATAGATAGATAGATAGATAGATAGATAGATAGATAGATAGATAGATAGATAGATAGATAGATAGATAGATAGATAGATAGATAGATAGATAGATAGATAGATAGATAGATAGATAGATAGATAGATAGATAGATAGATAGATAGATAGTAGGTAGTTAGGTAGATAGGTAGGTAGGTAGGTAGGTAGCAGTGCCGGCCTAATACATTTTGTGATATAGGCAAGGACAAAAATGCCGCCCTTTTTAGTTTCCTTTTTCTAAGAAAACTATAAATGCTATTTATTTTGAAGTAAATCCAAATTATGAAAATAAAAATATGATGCATTTATAGTTTTAGTACTGGTCTTCATTCTTCATAACAAATGTTTAAAATTTGGCAACTTTATAAAACTAAGTTAAAGCGTTTTAAGTATACGTAGTGTATTTCAGGAAGTTTTTTTTTTTTATGCTAAGTTAAAAAAGTAATGAAAAATATATAAAACAAAATGAAATGTCATGTTTATTAAGCATTAAACAGATTGAAGAGAATTCAAGAAAAATATGCTTTTCTAGCTTTTGCAGAGGCAAACTCTTCAATTACTTTGGTCAGATCCAAATCTTCTGCAATCGTTTTCTCTATAAATATTGTAGCAAAACCAACCAAACGATGCTAAGACATGGTAGAACGAAGATATGTTTTTATGAGTTTGAGCTTCGAAAAGCTTCTCTCTGCACTCGCCACTGTTATCGGTAGTGTAAGCAAAATTCGCAATGCCACGTACACATTCGGAAAAAGAGCAACCACGCACATTCCACATAGATAGTCTAATATAACTCCAGGCAACCAAGCCCATTCCACATAGATAGTCTAATATAACTCTAGGCAACCACGCCCATTCCACACAAATAGTCTAATATAACTCTAGGCAGCCAAGCCCATTCCACATAGATAGTCTAATATAACTCTAGGCAACCACGCCCATTCCACATAGATAGTCTAATATAACTCTAGGCAACCACGCCCGTTCCACATAGATAGTCTAATATAACTCTAGGCAAACACACCCATTCCACATAGATAGTCTAATATAACTTTAGGGCTTGATTTTTTCTGTAATTCTCCCTGATAAATCAAATAATTTATCGCACAGTTCTGTTGCATTAATGTCTGCTGAATCTTCGTTTTCAGATGTTAAAGCTAATTTCAATTGTAATCTTTGAAAACCTCTCTTTTGTCACATTTCTCAAGTTTTTTAATGTCATACAAAAATCAAAATAAATCGCTATAAGATGTTAACTGCATACATCGATCATTAACTGATTGAATTGCGGTATCCAATATCTGGTTAAAAAAATTTACTCTGAAATTCACTTCTGGCTCGAGAATAGGATCATCTGAAACTTCATATTTAAATTGTCTCTTTTTTAGTCAAGATCTTATTTGTATTTCCGTAAGGAAATTGCACTAAATACCAAATTCTTCAGCCAATGATTTAGCTGTTGTAATTGCTTTTGGCAAAACTTTCATCTGTTCTATAATTCTGGAGCATAGTTTTAGTTGCATTCAATTGTTGAATTGATTTCTTTAAATCAAGATCTCTTTCCTGAAATGTTTTGCTAGATATATTGATCTCAAATAAAACATCATACCAAAATACTGATGAACAAATAAACTTGAAATCGAGTATTTTTTTTTTTGCAATTCCCTTAGCTTATGCACGGGACTCGGTTCCACCTGGTCTAGAAAGTGAAATGTCATCAGCGATTGAAACGAGTGCATCGTAAATTTCAACTGTTTGGTATCGAATTACCTTCACGGCATTAACTCGACTTTCCCAACGTGTTGCGTATAACTTGTTAACAGTTAAACCTGCTGCCTCTTTGTTTTTGACATATTCTAACAATACATTCCAGCGATATGTTGATGTAGAAAAAAAGGTGTTTATATTTAGAATTACCTCAAAAAACCTTACTGCTTCCAAACAACAGTTTACGGCATCATTCACCACCAAATTCAACGAATGCGCATTGCATGGGGCATAAAAGGCTCTTCAATTTAGCTCTTTAACTATTGCTTGAACACCATTGTGTATTCCCCGCATGTTCGCTCCGTTATCGTAGCTTTGTCCCCTCTTATCATTTAGAAAAATGCCTGAATCTGACAGCTCTTTAAGTAAAATTTCCACCATACTTGCACCTGTAGATTTTTCAAGTTCTGCGAATCCAATGAAGTGTTCATTGATAGAAACTTCTGAAGGTTTGTCATTTGCCGTGTCATTTGCTGTAACAAATCTAACAATCATTGTCATCTGTTCTTTGTGACCGGCGTTTGGTGTGCAATCGAGAACTATAGCGTAATATTTTGCATTTTCAGATCATTTATCATTTTCTGTTTTACCTCCTTACTCTAAAGTTGAATGATCTCATTCTGAATATTTTTCCTAAATAATGGTCATGAATTTCATCTGATTTAAAACGTCTTACATGTTCTTTCATTATCGTATCAAAGTTAGTAATAACTTTAACAAATTTCAAAAAGTTTCCATAATGAGATGTATATAACCAATCAGATGCCCTCTAAGGGGTAAATTTTGAACACCATGTATTCTGATCAAAGATATTTTTCTTTCTAATACATCTTTCCAGTGTTTCGCTTCATGATTTATAAGGCGCTGACTCACGTTATCCATAGTTTTATTATTTGTTATCCTCATTTTTAGTTCTTTCCAATCAAAATAACTGGTTAAATGATCTGGACATTTTTCATGATGCTGCAATATACTTGACATATTTTTCCAGTCACAACTGCTATGTGTTGCTAAGGCAGATTTTCTCGTTATATATTCTGCAGCAAAAACAATATACCTTATCTACTGACGTAGAACACATCAACAATTTCCTTTTTAAAGTTTCTCCGTTAGCCAGTTTTCGTGTATAGTGGTAATTAGAAAATTGTCTCACACTTTCATCTCTTGGATAATTAGACTCAAATTTGATCTGCTTTGGATCATGCTGAATAAGAAAACAACGAATATTATCACTTATATCTGGCCATTTAGCAGGATCCTCCATTATATCTGAATCTAATTTTGTCAAATGCAAAAGAAGAAAATAATTTTGAAAATAGTGATGTCATAATATTGATGTAATAAATTAAGATAGAGCGTTAATCCACTTATTTGTTGTCGCCACTCTAAGCAATTTTGTGCTCTTATTTAATTCTACACTTTCTCAAATTTATTTATTTTATTTTATATTTTTGATTTGATTTTATTTTGCTGGAATTTGCCGCTCCTTGAAATAATGCCGCTCTAGGCAGCTGCCTATATCGCCTATACCTAAAGCCGGCACTGGTAGATAGATAGATAGATAGATAGATAGATTGATTGATAGAAAGATATACTAATGTATGCCTACATGAATGTATGTGAAATGATCAAAGAAATATTGTTGTGTTTACATCAAAAATTCAACGGCGTATTTAAATACTATGAAACACACTTGCTTTGATGATGGGATCAAGATTATTTAATTCAAATATAACCATGAAATACTTTCATTACATTTGAGCTATTTTGACCTTTTTATTTTTTTCCTTAATTTGCCTGTTTTTGCAGGTTTTTCTACTTGTAATAATTTTTAAATATACATGTATTAATTCATGTCAATATGCTGTACAATGTACATTGATGCGTTTATTTCATGGGAATCGTCATAATTCAATGTAAATTATTACTTATATAAAAATGTAAAAAATAGAAGTGAAATTTTTTTTAGGCATGTAGACCCCTATAGATTGCTAATGATAGATCGTTAGCTCAGCATTAGCGTCAATAGATTGGAAGAAATATTCATTATTTCAACAATGCGTGCAATTTTTTTTTTAAATATACCTACTAGTACTGCAGCTCAGGTCATAATAAATGAATAGCAAATTAATTAGTTTACATAGTATCATAATTTAATTTCATTACATTTACACAATGGTGTGTATAGCCTTATTGATTTCCAATCTCTATACTTATAAGACGCATTTGTTGTCTGTCTGTCTGTCTGTCTGTTCCCTTATAACTCAAGATCCAGACAATCAAATAACGTGAAATTTGGTACAAGTACACATAATTACATGGGGAAGGTTATAGGACAGGTTTCGTTTCATCTCAATGGGTAGTTTAATTGTAATAAATTATTTTTATTTTAGTATATTTCTCTATACTTATAAGAGGCATTTGATGTCTGTCTGTCTGTCTGTCTGTTCCCTTATAACTCAAGATCCAGATAACAAAATAATGTGAAATTTGTTACACATACACATAATTACATGGGGAAGGTTAAAGGACAGGTTTCGTTTCATCTCGATGGATAGTTTAATTGTAATTATTTTTTTTTATTTTAGTATTTTACTATATTAAAGTAATCTCGACGGCGCCATAAATAAAATTCCTCTGTGACGTCATTCCCCGATGATCGAATAGAACTTGCGCGCTGGTGCTGTATTGTGCCTTTGTGATGCAAAGAATTGTTGATGTTTTTTCATGCTTCCCGATTTGTACAGTTTGAGGAAGGTAAATGAATGAGGATGGATTTTAGAAGAAGTGTGAAGCCATAATAATATGTGTATATATATTTATATATATATATATATATTATATATATATATATATATATATATAGAGAGAGAGAGAGAAGGGGGGGGGAGGGAGAGAGATAAAGCGAGAGAGAGGGGATAGGGGGGGAGAGAGGAAAGGGTGGTTGGAGGGAGGAGGGTGGGAGGGGGAGGGGGAAGGGGGGAGGGAGAGAGAGAAGGGGGTGAGGGAGAGAGAAAGGGAGGGAAGGAAAAAGAAAGGAAGGGAGGAGGGGAGTAGGAAGGGAGATAGAGCGGAGGGAGGAGAGAGAGAGGGGGTGGGGAGAGAGAGGGAGGGATAGAGATAAAGAGAGGGGGCAGGGAGGGAGAGAGAGGAAACTAGGGTGGAAGGAAGGGGGAGGAGGGGGAGGGAGAGAGGGGAGGATGGAGAAAGAAGGGAAGGAAGGAGGGAGGATGGGAGAAATGGGAGGGATGAGAGATAAAGAGTGAGAGGGGGGCAGGGAGGGAGAGAGATGGAAGGAGGAAGGGAGGAAGGGGGAGAGAGGGAAGGAGAGGGATGGAAAGGGGGGGAGAGAAGGGGTGGAGAGAGGGAGAGAAGGAGATGGGGAGAGAGGGATGGGGAGGGAGGGAAAGGGAGAGAGGGGAGAGAGGGAGAGAGAGGAAGGGAGAGAGGGGGGGGGGGGGGGGGGGTGTAGGGAGAAAACAAAAGGTAAACAGAAAACCTTATTTTAAACCCGGGCAAAGCCGGGTACTTGCAACTAGTTACTATATAAAAGTAATCTCGACGGCGCCATAGATAAAACTCTTCTGTGACGTCATTTCCAGATGATCGAAGAGAACTTGCGCGCTGGTGCTGTATTGTGCCTTTTAGATGCGAAGAATTGTTGATGTTTTTTCATGCTTTCCGATTTGTACAGTTTGAGGAAGGTAAATGAATGAGGAAGGATTTTAGAAGAAGTGTGAAGCCATAATAATATGTATGTATATATATATATATATATATATATAGAGAGAGAGAGAGGGGGGGGAGGGAGAGAGATAAAGCGAGAGAGGGGGATGGGGGGAGAGAGGAAAGGATGGTTGGAGGGAGGAGGGAAGGAGGGGGAGGGAGGGGGGAGAGGGAGAGGGAGAGGGGGAGAGAGAAGGGGGGTGAGGGAGAGGAGGGAGGGAGAGAGAGAGGAGAAAGGGAGGGAAGAAAAAGAAAGGAAGGGAGGGAGAGTGGGAGTAGAGAGGGAGATAGAGAGGGTGGGAGACAGGGAGGGATAGAGATAAAGAGAGAGGGGGCAGGGAGGGAGAGAGAGGAAACTAGGGTGGAAGGAAGGGGGGAGGAGGGGGAGGGAGAGAGGGAGAGAGGGAATGGGAGAGGGAGGGATGGAGAAAGAAGGGAGGGAAGGAGAGAGGATGGGAGAAATGGGAGGGATGAGAGATAAAGAGTGAGAGGGGGGCAGGGAGGGAGAGAGAGGGAAGGAGGAAGGGAGGAAGGGGGAGAGAGGGAAGGAGAGGGATGGAAAGGGGGGAGAGAAGGAGATGGGAGATGGAGGGGGAGGGAGAGAAAGGGAGAGAGGGGAGGGAGGGAGAGAGAGGAAGGGAGAAAGGGGGTAGGGAGAAAATAAAAGGTAAACAGAAAACCTTATTTTAAACCCGGGCAAAGCCGGGTACTTGCAACTAGTAGTTATATAAATCTATGACCAAAAAAAAAATTACTATCGACGCTAAAATCTGAATAGTCAAAGCTAGGTGTAGAGTAACTTGATTTATGTTTGTTTAAGAAGACGAGCAAAATTAGTTAGCAAAATGTGTTTATATTTGTAGCGAGAGTTTTTTTAACTGAACAAATGAGCGAGGTTTTGCAATACAAGTGTTAGACATTTTTTGTTTGTTTTTATGCCAAAATGTATATGAGTTTCTCTTGTATAGTCAACATATGTATGAGGGTATACTGTTTGCTAAAGTGTTGTGACTGTGCTGTGACGGTTTTGAAAATGTGTTGTACCTGTTGTGTGACTGTACTGTGACTTTTTTGAAAATGTGTTGTACCTGTTGTGACTGTGCTGTGAATGTTTGCTAAAGTGTCGTAACTGTTGTGACTATGCTGTGAATGTTTGCTAAAGTGTCGTAACTGTTGTGACTGTGCTGTGATTGTTTGCTAAAGTGTCGTAACTGTTGTGACTGTGTTGCCACTGTTTGCTAATGTGTCGTACCTGTTCTGACTGTGTTGTCACTGTTTGCTTATGTGTTGTACCTGTTGTGAATGTGCAGTGACTGTTTGCTAAAGTGTCGGAACTGTTGTGACTGTGTTGTGAAGGTTTGCTAAAGTGTCGTAACTGTTGTGACTGTGTTGTGACTGTTTGCTAAATGTGTTTAATACAATGAAACCTATCAGTGTAAGCAATAAATCTGTTTAATACAATGAAATCTGGAAATTCTTCCTTTTATTTCATATTTGGAAATCCTGCCTTGATATAACGAGTGTTTTGGGCTACGAACATTTCTCTGTAACGAATAATATTCGTAAACCGAGGTTTTATTGTATATGCTTTGGTTTACAATGAGTATCGTCTATACCATTTCCATCTTTACAATAAATCTAATTTCGCTAACCACATTGTTAAATTTAACCCAAGGAAAAAAAAACACAATAAACACTATTTTCCCTATAACTGAGATATTATTTATCCTCCGGTAATTTCTAAATTACTTCATATTAACCGAATAAGATTTTTTTTTTTTCGTTGATCAAAGAATAAATAGCCATACCAGTTTTTCGTGTCGCTTTGTTCCTCGATTCCTTCACATGTTGACTTATCACTGTCAGCCAGCCAGACTAACGGTAAATACATTTTGTACTTTTATTTAGAGATTTTTTTGTTATTTATCACCGGCTTTGGTTATGAAATAAATATTCGGCTATCATAATAAATATGTATATGTTAAGATGTCATGACAACCTAAACAATAATTGGAAAAGAAAGGGGGGGGGCATTTCATATTTCTATTAATTTTGATCTTATATCCAATTCGTCTTAGCCATATATCAGGGGTGGGCAACTTATAGTCCGCGGGTCACCGCCACAGCGTATTCCGTGCCCGCGGTGAAAAATTGTTACATTTACAAAAAATACATTGAAATATTTTTCTTATGGATTGTAAGGTATTTGAACATTTTTTTAAAAATTTAATTAAAGCATATATGTAACAATAGCTTTAGATAGATCTATACAATTTTAGAACCACTGTCAAACTCATGGGTCCATGATACAGTCATGTGTTTTGATAACTAGAATTCCAGCGGTTGATCTTTGTTTAGGGTAGAATTAGGTTGTCATCACAGGTCTATGACCCCCAGAGGTAGGTGACGATAGATGTAATTAGGCAGACAAAGGAATACTAGACCAGAGTGAGTTTTTAGCCGCACCAATCCCTAGGCTGGAATAATAGTCATTAATATGTAGATGAGTTAGAAAGGGTGTTAGGGAACCAATCAAAAGTTCTGGGGCTTTGGGGCACGTGATAATTCACAATTACATAAATATAAGAGGTAAATGAGATTTCGTGAGACCGACGAAAGACATCGAGACCTACGAGATACAGACCGACAGATCGACAGACTGACGATAGAGCCATCAGGACACCAGTTGTAGAGATAGTTAGAGGAGAAGTTAGTGGAAAAATAATAGAGGCACAAGCTATCAAGTTATTGAGTTTTACAGTACACATTCAAAGTCTATTTTATTGAAATATCTCTGGATAATCCTTTCGGGGACCTAGGATACTAAGTGTCAAAGTATGTCTGTATAATCCTTTCGGGGACACAGGATACTAAGTGAGTGTACGAAGCATTTTTGTGAATACTGCTGCACACAAGTTCATACTACATATGTTTTCTTATTGTTGAATAAATATATTTGAATCGTGGAACTTTGCCTCATTGATTGGTGTGTTGTTTGAGAGTGCAACGAGACTGAACGCTACTTAAGTTTATAAACCAGTTATAATATCGGCAGCTACATAAAACCAGTATAGTTATCTGAAGCAGCAGTTAACACACAGTGTTACCTTGGAGAAGCATTACATCAACAAGTACATAACATTATATACAAAAGTATAGTGTTACAATATACAAATTAAAACCAAGAAGTTTAGTGAAAATAGGAGAGCGTGTGAATGGCGGAGTACAGAGGACCATCGATATGTCTTCGGTAGTTTACGGAACTGAGCGGGACAGAAACTTAGAGAGGTTCTCGTCTTTGAAGTTAATGGGGTCTCACGTGATAACTTGGACATATTGAAACGAAGACGTGACTGATGACTATAGTTTGAACCGCACAATAGTTGTGTGTACAGTTTTACTTAACTATTTGGACAGTGAGAACTTATACGCAAGAGAAAATGATCCACTAAAGATTTAAGGAATTCCAAAGGAAGGTTTTAGATTTGACTGACGTCTGCTGATGTCTGTCTAAAGTGTATTTAGTTGAGAATGTTGCTTGACTTGGGTAATTTTAGATTGAACAATCATAGGTAGCAAGCTAGTGGATTGGAGTTTATTAAACAATGGAATATATTTTGTGATACAATAAAATAACGATAGCATAGTGCTCTGAAGAGAGAGAGAGAGAGAGAGAGAAAAGAGAGAGAGAGGAGAAAGAGAGAGAGAACAGAGAGAGAGAGAGAGAAGAGAGAGATACAAGAGAGAGAGAGAGAGGAGAGAGAGATACAAGAGAGAGAGAGAGGAGAGAGAGGAGAGAGAAAGGAGAGGGGAGAGAGAGAAGAGAGAGAGAAGAGAGGAGAGAGAGAAGAGAGAGGCGTTTGGTTGGTTTAGTTCTAAACATCCAGGCAATGAATGAGTAATTAACTGTGACTTACTTAAACTGTGTCTATAAAATGTATTGCACAACATATACAAACTCGTGAGACCTAATTGTCGATTTATTCTTCATTGGTTTGTTTTCAAATTCGTATCACAAGCAAAACAAACACACGCATACACACACACTCAAACACACACATACACACCCAAATTTCCCCCATCAATAAACACGCAATAAACAATCAAGAACACAAAAACGATTACTCCACCCATTGAAGACAGAAAAGTTTACACAAAATTTTATATAAAACCCGAACTATCAATTTAAAAAAGAAACCAGAAAAAAAAATCACCCTGGGAGATTCAGGTAAGAATCAATGTCTTCAAGTGTGTTTACCTGTCAGTGTCAATATGCACTCACAAAGTAAATAACAAGCGAGGAATCCACATTGAGTACAGGCGAACTTAACTTAAGTAACATAAAAAAAAGGTGTAACATTCAACAAAATTCAGTTCAACAGATACGACAGGCATAACACACAATCGTGTCTTGATCATCACTTGTTTGCAGCGTGCATCAATACAACATTTTTTTTTAAATCTATTTTCTCTTGCTACGTTCATAGGATCGAATTTAAGAACACGAAGTTCACTGGATCTGTGGTTAATCATGTGTATGTGAGACATTGTCCGCTGTTAAAAGAATACATGTATAAATGTAATTTTAAAAAGTGTGTTTGCGTGTTTGTATGTGTGTGTATGAAATCTCGTACTGCATAGTACGAGGCCATAAGGTCTCTTGTATCAAATGTATTTTACAATTATTTTTTTTTAAAGGAGAAAGAATGATCCATTTTTTTAATTGTGCGAATAGGTCAGTGAATAGGTCAGTGAATAGCAGGGGCGCCGAGAGCCAACACGGGCCCCAGGGCAGGACATCATTGCGGGCCCCTTAATAAACAATGAATGGTGAAAAAATTGACATGGTCGGGGCGGCCGGGCCCCCTTACAGATGCGGGCCCCCTGGCAATGACCCCGCCTGCCCCCCCTCTCGGCGTGCCTGGTGAATAGGTCAGTGCTTCCAACTTTTAATTATTTAGAAAAAAATGAAATATATTTTAAGAAAATTTGGAAAATATATCAAATAAAGATTAAAATATCTAGAATTATATATAAAATTATAGCAAACAATATTTAGATCTAGTGTGGCATCTGCTAGATCTAGTTTGGTATCTTCTAGATCTTGTGTGGCATCTGCTAGATCTTGTGTAGTATCTGCTAGATCTAGTGTGTTATCCGCTAGATTTATTGTGATATTTGCTAAATCTATTGTGGTATCTGCTAGATCTTGTGTGATATCTGCTATACCTTGTGTAGTATCTGCTAGATCTAGTATGGTATCTGCTAGATCTAGTATGGTATTTGCTAGATCTGACGTGGTATCCGCTAGATCTAGTGTGGTGTCTGCCAGATCTAGTGTGGTTTATGAAAGAGAACTCCCATTGTTTCAGGTCCTGGTGAAAGTTCTCAAGTTTAACCAGCTAAAAGATTAGGGTGTTCCTCCCTAGTATTCCTTTTTCCTCTTTCTATTCGTGTGTGGAATCAAGCTGGGGATGGGTAGGGGATGAGCTGGTGAACTTAATGACATAAGAGTTACAAATAGCATCCAAGAAACAAATACAGTTTCATTATAACTTGTGTGTTTCATTACAATATGGCATGATAATACGACTCGGATAACACAAAAACAACAGATAATAGAAAGAAAATGTATTACAATTTCTATGTTTAATTGGTGATACTGAACGTGGCGTTCTTGGTGTCGTAGATTGTGCTGTGAGGGTGTTTACTTCCGCATTCTCCGTTACACAGTTCTGTAATGTACATGGGAACATGAGTTACTGTCAGTCACAGAGAAACAGAGTAGGGAACATGAGTTACTGCCAGTCACAGAGTAACAGAGTAAGGAACATGAGTTACAATCATTTACAGAGTGACGTAGTAAGGAATATAAGCTACTGTCAGTTACGAGGGTAACAGAGTAAGGAATAATATGTAAGGCAGTTATTGAGGTGTACATAAAAAGGACTTCATGACCTACGCTGTTTTTATATTGGGGGAAAAACACGAAAAAAAAACAACCTTTCAACTAAGCATCGAAAATAAATAATACCGGATACTTACACAAAAGCAGTGCTTTTTTTGTGCGGGGACGCACCGGTACGGGGTACCGGCACCTTTTTCAATGTGAGGAAAAAATTATTACTTTTCTTGTATTTCAACTTTTATTATTAATTGATTATATTATTAATTTGTTAAAATTGAATTATTTTAAAATTGCGCGCAATAAGAATTAAAATAGGTGCGAACTGGTAGTTAAAAGTTAGGCAATCCATCACAGAGTTCCGGAACCTATTTCTTTACGAAAAAAGCACTGCACAAAACAATATTATAAAATGGCCTAAGTACAGCTTGACAGAAAATGGGAAAGGTCCAATATATACAACAAAATGACAGGTCGTTCGAATTTCACAGTATGTAAATATTTTATGACACTTTAATCTATTCAGTTTCGGTTCCTAGGTTATTTGATTTTTTAAGGCGTTCGGATTCTAAAAAAGGAGGGCGGCATATTAAAAGTCCGCCCTGGCACAAAGGCTGTCTACGGCTATTGGCTTTTGTTCTGAGACTACACATTTCACAGACCGGGCGTAAATGTTATGCTACAGTGTTGCTCAAATATTTATGTCGTAAAAACGTCATCGAACTAGTTAATGAGGGAGGTGGGGGGGGGTGGGAGGGGGAATATTAATTTGAAAGTATGTCCACTCACGAATTGTGGCAACATACTGCCCAGGCAGCCATTCTTCACAGAAATCCTGAGTCGGGTCACAGTCGGGGTCAGGCTCAGCGTCCAGTTCAATGTTCAAACTATACTGGCCAGCCTTCAGTGGCTCCTGCAGCCAAGCAGCCTCTGGGGAAACAATAGATAAATAAAGTCTGTTATAATAAAAAATAATTACCAAGCGATTCAAACGTTTCGGTTAATCATACAAATAGAATGAGGTCAAACATTAGCGACACTTCGATCAGTGTGGCAGGCCCGTAGCGTGCGGGGAGGGGGGGGAAAGGTCCGCCCCCTCTGCGTTTTGTCTGGCCCCCTCTGCTTATTTGTTCTACTTGGTAAAATGTATAACCTGCCCCCCCCCCCCGCTATTGCCTGGTCCCTGCTGTAGAATGCCTGGCCCACGCTGTAGAATTTTCACGCTACAAGGCTGCAGTGTGGGGATAAAGTACAACGGAACATACCTACAAGAATAACGTCGTCAATATTTAACAGGAGTACAGGGTTAAGGGGGAAGGGGGGGGGAGAGGGCGAATAAAGAAACAAAGTGATGATTAATTTGTATATTTATTTATTTTTAAATAGTTTGTGGTAGGGGGTTAACATCATCAGGCTAGACTCATGGCTAAATAGCCAGAAATTCAGTATTTGGTAAATATATTTATGAACAAAACCTAATGCTAGTTTGAGTGATAATACCTTAATAACTTAAGTGCACAATCTTACTGTAAATTGTGAGAAAATGATTACAAAATGTACAATTATATATTGTACATGTCAATCGTGAGAAAGTATTTGATAAACTTACACATTCAAATAGCCAACGATAAAAATATATTCAGTAAACTACCAATTAGGCTATATATCACACATGGTGAACAAGTTTTTAAAAAAGATTAGCATCGTATTGTAAATGTTGAAATAGCTTTGCTGAACAAATACATATACACACCCCCCCCACACACACAGACACACACACAAACTGGATAGATAGATAGATAGATTGTAAATGGTCAAATAGCTTTGCCGAACTAACAAATACATTGCAGATTGTGATATTATATTCACTAACATATAAACATTGCAGATATTGTATTCACTAGAGTAAAATACACTGTCCACTCACCAACTGGGATCTGGTCCACTGTTTGTATAAACAAATAAATCTCACCAGTACCAGTTCCATTTCTGGACACAAAGTTGATGTTCAATGCTTTCTTCCCTGTTTAATGGACGTAGGAATTTTATTTATTTTTAAATAATGATGCGCTTTCTGTATTATATATATATATATATATATATATATATATATATATGTATGTATGTATGTATGTATGTATATATATATATATATATATATATAATGTGGTAAGAATCCCAGATTATATATTATATCTAATCTGTGGTGAGAGCTATCAATTTTACGACAAATGTAGATTATGTGTGAATGATTAAAACTGCATTCACTGTACAACGCAATTGATTGTTTTCAGCCACAGACGTTCTTAGACTTTTGGGGGCCCTAGGCAGAGGCATTAAGAGTTAATAAGGGGGCCCTAGACAGAGACATTAAGAGTTAATAAGGGGCCCTAGACAGAGACATTAAAAGTTAATAAGGGGGCCCTAGACAGAGGCATTAAGAGTTAATAATGGGGCCCTAGACTGAGGCATTAAGAGTTAATAAGGGGGCCCTAGACAGAGACATTAAGAGTTAATAAGGGCCCTAGACAGAGATTTTTATGGGATATTATGGAGTCCTGGGCAGAATCCCCTAAAAAATATTAGGGGGCACTAGGCAACAGCATCTATATAGGCCCCCATAACATAGGATTTGATGGGATTTGAAGAGGTCCCTTTATAAATTGTGGCAATTGGCAGCCATCTTGTTTCACTATCAGTAATAAAAAAAAAATCAACTATGAAGAAATGGATCTCGAAGAAAGACGTTCACCTCTCGTGCTCAGCTTAAGTCAGCCATACACATGTGTTGGTATTTACATACTGTTATTTACCTTGTGGCCCGCTGTTTGGACTGACGGCGAATAAGGTAACAGTGGCATCACCCCCGTCGAACACTGGACAGGTTTTGAGCAACTCACAGAGGTAGATGGGGTCAAGGTCAGCTCTGAGACAATGTACGAAAGGCAAATGGATTTTGCAATATCGATTATTGATACATTCAATGAACAAAAAAAAAGATGCATATACAGACAGTACAAATGTATTAGTCATTAGCTGAGTTGCATTTAAACACAAATTAAGATGAGAAAATGTGAGAAGCTTTATATGCCTGCCTCTGAGATGCACAATTTTTTTTTAAAACCTATAATTAGGTCTCCTTACCCCATAAAGCCGACCCTGTTTTCACCCACTGTCCGTAGTTTGCCCGCGGGACGTAGTTTTCTCTTATGCCACCCTCAAATAAACAAAACACCCCCCCCCTATCCCTAAGTCAAATGAATCAATCTGATCACGTGATGCCATCCTATGACCCCCTGACCCCCTAAAATCTAAATGATTTCGTCGGTTGACTCACTTCTCAACAATCTTGACAAACTCGTCGACGCCTGCGATGTCACAAAGAATGTTACAAACAGCCCCGACCACCTGGCTTCCGGTTTTCTGTTCCAGTATGCCACAGAGGTCAGCACAGGTTCCTATAACTCCCATATCTAAGAACAAAAAAATATATCCCATTATTAAACTCACATTATTTTTTCTATCACCAAACACATAGAACATTTTGATAATAAAGAACAATGACCTAATCTTTTTTTTTTCTTCCATGTACCAACAACGCCAAAACTCATTGTAAAAATGTAGAGAAATCAAAGCCCTTTTGTTGCTTATATGGTTAATAAAAGATATTTAAACACGTAATATTCTATGTAATTCTTCAGACATATGCTTGAAAAGTAATGTTTATAACAGCTTTATCCAGCGCCGGGCCTAAAATTGCTGGCGCCTAAGCAAACTGAATTTCGGGGTCCTTTTATTTTTAATAACGTAATTATTCAGAAATTAATCAACAGTGAAAATATTATGGAACCCCTAATCGCAAATCGACATAGGATAACAGCCTTAATGTCGATACTATAACATAGGATAACAGCCTTGATGTCGATACTATAACATAGGATAACAGCCTTGATCTCGATACTATGACATAGGATAACAGCCTTGATGTCGATACTATAACATAGGATAACAGCCTTGATGTCGATACTATGACATAGATTAACGGCCTTAATGCCGATACTATAACATAGGATAACAGCCTTGATGTCGATACTATAACATAGGATAACAGCCTTGATGTCGATACTATAACATAGGATAACAGCCTTAATGTCGATACTATAAAAAGGCACTGTCAAAATCACAGACGTCCGGCTTACACAAAACATTATACATGAAGCAAAATCAATCGAGTGGTCGGCTCATTTTATTCGTTAACTTACTCGCTTTAACGTTCAAATCAGTAAAACCTTCAACTTACTAAGTTTTTTTTTGTTTTTCAACTTACTGAGTACAATGTTCAACTCAACTTACTGAGTACAATGTTCAACTCAACTTACTGAGTACAATGTTCAACAGCTCATTAATGGCCTGGCCAGAGAAGTTGATACACATCTTACAGTAATCTGCCCCAACGTGATTACTGTAGTTGTCGTGAAGAGACAGGGCAGACAGCCGGGTCCTTGTGTTTGGTACGACAGCCGACGTGAGAACCACTGCTGATAGCAGGGCTCCTAGGTCCTGCATCTGAAGCAAAGTGATGAATGTTGAATTAAAAATACAAGTCAGAAGTGAATTATGGATTGTTAAATACAGTGTTCGAGTAAGAAGTGAATTGATCAACATATACACAATTACGTTCTAATAACTGTCTGAGAGAGATGATAAGACCGATATACAGATAGAAATATAGACTCACACATAGATTAGATAGACAGACAGACAGACAGATAGATAGATAGATAGATAGATAGATAGATAGATAGATAGATAGATAGATAGATAGATAGATAGATAGATAGATAGATAGATAGATAGATAGATAGATAGATAGATAGATAGATAGATAGATAGATAGATAGATAGATAGATAGATAGATAGATAGATAGATACACAAATTAGCTTTGAGTAAAAACTGTGTACTTGTCAAATAATGTTAAAATCTTAAATCAAAAAAACTTACTTGAGTTCAATAAAGAGTATTAAAAAAGTAATTTCTAATATTGAATATCGCGTATTTCTTCCAGAAACCAGATTATTTTAGTCTGAATAAATAAAAAGCACCTGGCATTGTAACCAAGCAATTCTCCTAATGCACATCAATCAATATTTTGTTTTAAAATTATGTGCCAACTACAAAGACCTTTCATCGTCCACACTATAATGGACAGACGTTACGAATCGCCCTGAAAGAAATCAGTTTGCCTCTATTCTATATTGTTTTCTGAAAATATTTCCAATTCATTGCCCTCATTTTTTAAGTTCTTGTGACGCTGATGAACGCAAGTAACTTTTTAGAGCATTTTCGAAAAAAAAATGCTCTATTGTCCCCGTTTTGTCTGTCTGTCATCACCCTAGATCTCAACAACCATAAGTCCTAGACCCATGATGTATATATCATTTTGTAGGTCTTGGCCTGCCGAGAAATGACTTTTTCCATTTCGCGATCTGACCTCTGAGGGCCGTAAAAGGGGGCTTAGTACCGTTTTTTTTATATAAGCTATATTAATAAAGGAGCGCCCATTCTCAGCAACTATAAGTCCTAGACCCATGATGTATATATCATTTTGTAGGTCTTGGCCTGCCATGTGTACATCAAAAGTTCATTTCGCGACAGGACCTCTGAGGGCCGGGCTTCAGGGCTCCTAAGGGGCTTATATATTATATATACACCTTGTACGTTCAATAACCCATTCGTTTGGTGCGAAATACTGCATCACGTAGTTTCACCAAGATTTATTAAGAAACTCATCAAATGAAATAGTAAGTTTGTGTTCTGAGTTTAATTGAAAGTATCAGAGCTATGCAACAATTGACGGAGTTTTCGGACGATTAAATGACTATAATTTCGAATGTTTTCAATTATGAGTCCTATTTCAGTAACCACAAACCACTTGTAGTTAGATTTAAGAGAAAATAATTTTGTTTTCAAATATAAGAAAACGTCTTTTTAATATCTTTTTTCAGATATATGCATTACACAATTGAATTTATAAACATTTACAAAATTTACAAATATTTACTGAAAGATAGCATACGTACTGATACATAATACGAAAATGCTCTAATACGTCCTGTGTCCAGAATGGAACAGGCTTAATTGCTTGTTTTCTTTAATTTATTAAATTGTTTAACATGTTACCTGAAAAAAACGAGTTATGTCGTTCACATTGCTTTCACTCTGCATGACGTCACTCGTACATTTACTGTATTTAGTTTCGTTCTTGCGTGTTCATCTTTTTTTAAAACATTTTTAAACCTATTTTTAATGAAGCTGCTGTTTGTATTGTTACCTTTCAATGCCTTGCACTCGTTGGCACAGGAAGGGTGATGAGGGTTATGTGGCCGCAAGGGGGCGCCGATCTAGGAGGGGGCCGCAGAGAGAGAGAGAGAGAGAGAGAGAGAGCTGATATATGTTCGTCCCCTTTTCAGATTGGATGGAGGGCGCCAACAATTTAACTCGCACAGGGCGCCACAATAGCTACCTACGGCTCCGATTGTACTGATTTTAATTATTTATCTTTTTTTAAGTTATCCCTTTTTGATTGGGATTGATGTAGTTAGTTCACTCAAATTTGTGTTAACGAATACATAAATATTACTTTGTGTTAATGGCACACTGCTAAGCATTTCGGTCAGCTTTATAAAACAAGAAAGTGTTAAAAGACGGATGCTTTGATTACACAGTTTCAGCTTAAGAGCATAATAATGATCTATTTTCAATGATCTTCTATTTTCAATAGTCATCTATTTTCAATAATCATCTATTTTCAAAAACCATCTATTACTTATCATTTTCATGTCAAATGGCCTATAGTAATTTATTATTCTTCAGATATGTTACACACCATTCAGAAAATATAGAATAATTCCAGATGTTATTTTTGACCAAAAAAAAATCATCTATTACTTATCATTTTCATATCAAATGGCCTTTAGTAATTTATTATTCTTCAGATATGTTACACACCATTCAGAAAATATAGAATAATTCCAGATGTTATTTTTGACCAAAAAAAAAAAGAGGAATTCAATAGTTAATATACAAATAAAACTACGCCAACATTGAAATAACATTTTAAAAAGATATTAACAAAACGCGGTACTAAAAAAACGATACGTTTTTAGGTAATAAACACAAATATAGACACAAATAAAGGTAAGAAACATCTTACATATCTCATCTTGAGTTCTTGACTATCTGGCTAAAAAAAGTGGGTCGGTTTGGAGAGTATGTATTTTATTATAAATTAGAGGGTTAATCACGTGAGAAAATTGCAATGTGGGATATGTAACTTTTTTTTTTACGCAACAAAATGATAACGAAACAAAAGATTGCATTATGTCTTTGGTGAATTACAGAGCTATTTAGCGAATTTAAATAAAGGGCGAATTTTTTTTAACAGAGGCAAGGTTTATTTAAGTTTTGTTTGTGTGTGTGTGTTTTTTTTTTATGCCAACGGTTTTAAAAATAGAATTGTGGTGCTCTAGTCATATATATATATATATGTGTGTGTGTGTGTGTGTGTGTGTATGTGTGTGTGTGTGTGCTGAAATTTAATTTTATCTCGCAAGAGATTACATCAAATTAAACTTTCAGACACTCAAATGAAACTTTCAGATTCTCAAATGAAACTTTCAGATTCTCAAATGAAACTTTCAGACTCTCAAATGAAACTTTCAGACACTCAAATGAAACTTTCAGACTCTCAAATGAAACTTTCAGACACTCAAATGAAACTTTCGGACCTCATGACTACATTGAGCAGAGACATTTCGTGTTATCGGGCCCCTGTGTTGAGACTTTAACGGATATTGAGGGCCTCTATCAAAAGTACCTGCAGGGAGGGGGGGCCTTGAAAGTATCCCGTTATAGAGACATAAGAATTTGAAGTGGGTCCTTTACAAGTCGGAGCCCTAAGCCGTCGCCTGGCTCGCCCACCTAAAGAAAGGATCTGTAGAGTAACACTATACATGCTACACTGTAACAATACTGTGAAACATTCAGACACTCAGGTGAAATATAGAGGGACCTGCTGATAAGAGATTTAATCAGTGTGAGACATCTGAAATATTGACACGGTGTAAAGAAACATTGAGATATGTAAAACAGTTAGATATTTGCACATAACAACCAGAAACTCATAATATAAACATTGAAAAACTATTTTAAAAAAAAACCAATGCGACATTGAGAAATATACAAGTTACTCTCTGAACGCACTTGTTAATTTAATGCCTAGTTGAATATTTTCACCTGATGGATATGTAAATCTAACCAAATATCCGAGCAGTTGATAAGCTAAATTTTAAAATTGCATTATTTAACATTTGATTGAGACAAAAAAAATTACGATTAAAATTTGTATAATTGTGTTAATCAAGACCAATGTTCACAAGAACTTGATGGAAAACTATTGGATATTCTTTAGGGAGCGACCGATAATCGGATCGGTATCGGTATCGGACCGATATTGGCACTATCGGTTAATATCGGATCGGCCGATTGTTGTAGGGAGCGACCGATAGTCGAACCGATATTGGCACTATGGGTTAACTGTCGGACCGGCCGTTTTTTGGCTGCCGATACATTGTTTTTTTTTTCACAACAGAGTTGCAGAAAAAAAAATCAGTAAATAACCCAATTGTATAACCAGATCAGACAAGATTTAAAAAAAAAAGGAAAAAAAAATCCGTACACAGAAATTGTCACGACGACATCAGAGATATGACCTTGAAACAATAGGATTGGCATTTCTTAATTCTAATGTATGACCTTGAATGATACAATTAGTGAACATCTGTGTGTATTTTTTTTTTTGGGATGGGAAGTTGGGGGGGGGGGGAAACAAGACTTACGTGTGGGCGAAGTGTCACGTAATATGACAGGGAAGGGGTAAGCATGGGTTGACATACGTCATTAGCTGTAGCACGAGGAAAACACGTGTTTGGCATTGTTGTTGATTAAAAAAAAATATCGGTATCTGGGGAGGGGGGGGGGAACAAGACACGCGTGGGCGAAGTGTTACAAAATACGTCATACAACACGAGAATAACACGTGTTTGGCATTGTTGTTGCTTAAGGGGCTGTCCATTAATTATGTCAACAAAACAGGGGGGAGGGGGGGGTCAGAAAATTTTTGACAATTGTTGACAAGGGGGAGGGGGGGAGGTCAAGAAAAGTTGACGTCAACAATGTTACTTTTTTAAATTTAATATAATTACTTAATAAATAGGAAAATTAAGCAGCGTTTGTAGTTCTGTGTTACACACTCGCTTAACATTCAGTATTTTAATTAAACTAACTATATTCCTACTAATTTTGCCACATAAACATTTTGGAAGCCACCTTTTTTTCGGGGGGGGGTAATCAAATGTTGACGTAATTTTATAGGGAGGTCTCTGGAAGTTTGACAAGTTGTTGACAAGGGGGATGGGGGGGGGTAAAAATCGCCAAAAATTTGTTGACATAAATAATGGACAGCCCCTAAAAAGATAATATCGGTATCGGTATCGGTAAAAATGCTGGGGGAAAATATCGGTATCGGACTATCGGTAAAAAGGCATATCGGTCGCTCCCTAATATTCTTCCATCGAAGATGTGTTTCCTTCCTTGATATTAAAGTGATGTGTTAGGAGTCCACGACCTATGTTCAACCCATTTGAATCCATCTAAAAGTTCCATGTTCTTAAATCTAATTTTATTTTAGATTATCTTAAGACTGTTGATAATCGTAAAATATTATTACTTCATAAAATAATAGTATGTATGTAGATGATTTATGAAACTACTACATTTCTTATAAGCGAGTTGAATCAGTTAAGTAGACAGTTATACCAGAGATGTTCCATTCTATTTAATAACACCAGGTTCAAAAGAATGAACTTTATAGTTTCCGAGTATTTTAAATCTGTTTTAACTTTTCTCCAATAAACAGATTTTGTTTGACTTAATGAAACGTTCACTACAGTTTCAAGTCTGCGTGTCTACGGACAGTGAATCATTCACTCTGTGTTTGCTGTTCAATTAACTTGGGAGGGAAAAAAAACCTTAATAAAAAAAAACTAGAAATGTGAAAATCGCATGACGTACATTGTCGTACGTTAAGTCATGAAGTGATTTCTGGTGTTCATTTGATTGGTGCATTGAATAGTAAACAACGTGTAAGGTGTCAATCAGGTGACTGGTGTCCAGGCGAAATTGAACACACGTAATAGAGAAACGATGTGTGTGTATTCAACAATGTGTGTGTTAAACAGTGTGTGTTCAACAATGTGTCTGTTAAACAATGTGTCTGTTCAACGTTGTGTGTGTTTAACAATGTGTGTGTTAAACAACGTGTGTGTTCAACAATGTGTGTGTTAAACAATGTGTGTGTTCAACAATGTGTGTGTTAAACAATGTGTGTGTTCAACAATGTGTGTGTTCAACAATGTGTGTGTTCAACAATGTGTCTGTTAAACAATGTGTGTGTTCAACAATGTGTGTCTTCAACAATGTGTGTGTTAAACAGTGTGTGTGTGTTCAACAATGTGTGTCTTCAACAATGTGTGTGTTAAACAGTGTGTGTGTGTTCAACAATGTGTGTGTTCAACAATGTGTGCGTTCAACAACGTGTGCGTTCAACAACGTGTGTGTTCAACAATGTGTGTGTTAAACAGTGTGTGTGTGTTCAACAATGTGTGTCTTCAACAATGTGTGTGTTCATAATGCAAGTACATGGCATACAAAGACATAATACGAGTGGTTCGTTGATTCGGGAATAAGATTGTATCTTCAATTTGTGTTTCTAAAGTTTTTCACCCCGTTACATATGTTTCGGTCATAGAGGGTTCAGTCGTTTATAACATAATGCCTGGTGGGTGGGGTCGAAGTGTGATACACAGTGTTAAAGAATTATTTACAACGTTTAAACTATGTATAAAAAAAGCAGTACGTTATTAGTGAAATGCCCCTAAAATGACACTTTATATATTAAATTGATAATAACACTGGTCGCAAAGAATTCTAAATTCAGAGGAAATATCTAAAGACCGCTGTAATAAGACATAAGATGTGTTATTGTTTTTTTGTTTTTTTTTTAAAAGAATACAGGAGATGTAGATATGTTTTGTAATAAGACATTCAAAACTATGAATATGATTACAATTGATTAAATCAAACATCGTTTTTTTTTTGTTTCCCAAATGCTCCCCCTGTTGCAACTAATCGGAAATGAAATCTATTTTAGAAGAAATTGAAACGAGCAACGAAAGAAAACATTGATTTCTGTCATCGATCTTATTCAGTTATCTAATAAAAAGGGTTCTCCCGCCTCGCAGAATTTCAATATTCATTTTGTGGTGTAGGACCTTTTGACTTGTTTTTTTTTAAACAAAAATTTACTTTCTTCTTATATGTGTAGTGTACGTTAATAGGTCGGATGTTATGTATACACCAAATTATGCAGGTTATTGTGTAGTTATAGTTATAGTACAGAGTAAACATATCATATATGTCATTAATTATTTCATCAGTTATAGACTACATAAATGTAGCCAATAAAATTGACTCTTTTTAATGTATAATCAATTACATTCTTTGTTAGAATATTTGCTCAAAATATTTAAAATATTTGGTTCAAAGTTCAAAATATTTTCTTTCATAATTTGCGTAAAACGCTAAAGATAGAAAGTAGCAAAATATAAATCTAATAAAGTGTACTTTTAGAGGAAAATCTATAATCATCTGGCCGTGCATTTTATCAGTGAATGAAGTTAGACCAAAAAAAAGTTACTTTCAGAAAGACCTTAAAAAAAAAAAACAGTCGGCGGGGGGGGGGGGGGCGGGAGGTGTGGGCGGAAGGGTTCTGAGTCAAAAAAACAAAATTATAGCTGAACTAAATTTTGTTCTAGTACAAACCGCTAGAGTTTCCTAGAGTTGAAAAAAAAACGATATTTAGAGACAAATTTAGTATAAATAAATAACTTGACTAGAAACGGAATGTTTGTATGTAGCTGGCCTGTTGATTTTTATTTTAGGATCATCCAAAAAAAACAATGACAAAAACAGTACTGTCTTTCTGGATGTTATGTCTCTGTTATGGTGAGTACTTGGCTGTTGTTTTACTGGATGTTATGTCTCTGTTATGGTGAGTACTTGGCTGTTGTGTTTCTGGATGTTATCTCTCTGCTATGGTGAGTACTTGGCTGTTGTGTTTCTGGATGTTATCTCTCTGGTATGGTGAGTACTTGGCTGTTGTGTTTCTGGATGTTATCTCTCTGGTATGGTGAGTACTTGGGTGTTGTGTTTCTGGATGTTATGTCTCTGTTATGGTGAGTACTTGGCTGTTGTTTTACTGGATGTTATCTCTCTGTTATGGTGAGTACTTGGGTGTTGTTTTACTGGATGTTATCTCTCTGTTATGGTGAGTACTTGGCTGTTGTTTTACTGGATGTTATCTCTCTGTTATGGTGAGTACTTGGGTGTTGTGTTTCTGGATGTTATGTCTCTGTTATGGTGAGTACTTGGCTGTTGTTTTACTGGATGTTATCTCTCTGGTATGGTGAGTACTTGGGTGTTGTGTTTCTGGATGTTATCTCTCTGGTATGGTGAGTACTTGGCCAGTGGCGTACCTAGGGGGCGGTGGGTGCGGTCCGCACCGAGCGGCACTTTTTATTTTTTTTTTGGGGGGGGGGCGGCAAAATGTATAGATTAAATTGAAATACCTAAATAAGAGGGTGGCAAAATCGTCTTCCGCTCTGGGCGGCCGATACCCACGCTACGCCGCTGTACTTGGCTGTTGTGTTTCTGGATGTTATCTCTCTGTTATGGCGAGTTCTTGGCAGGCTTGCGGAGCCGCCATATTTTTTTTCGGCTCCGGCTCCCACAAATTGGACGGCTCCGGCTCCGGCTCCCTATTAAGATAGTATCACACGAGACAAAAGTTGTTGTAATTGCTCCACGCTAACATGCCGCTGATAAAAAGTTATGAAAATTTTGCCGCGTTCATCCCTATAGTCAGGAACTTGAAAAATATACGCATTGTCGGTTTCACTAAAAACAAACCATTTCAGTGCATCCAGAATCATATCATTATTTTCGATCGAGGATTCACTAGTCGCCATTTTCATAAGTACTAAAAAGTTATTTCAATGAACAAATTAGCCAATAGTAAAATAATACATTATTTAAAATATTTTAAAGACTTCAGTATTTATATTTATTATCTATAAATTCGAAGTGACTATTCGGACCCGGGCAGGCCCGTAGCCAGGATTATTGCATTGGGGGGGGGGGCGAAGAAATTTTTTCGGCCGGGGGGGGGGGGTGGTGCCAAAGAACTGATTCTGGGGTACAGAGGCGGATCTAGAAAACTTTGACCCGGGGGGGGGTGAAACTGTTTTCATTGTTGAAAATTGGTCTTTGAACAAAAAATATTTCGATAATTTAATGATGTATTACCTAAACTTGCGATAACCGGGAGGGGGGGGAGGGAAATGCTCCCGGCCCCTCCCCCTAATTCCGCCCCTGGTGCTGATATAAATATTTTAAAAAGTTGATTGGCCAGCTCAGTCCGGGCCACTAAAACAAAATTGAACAAAATGATTGATATTTTATAGCCGTTGTTATTAAAATTTTGTCAAAAAACTCAAATCATACATGGGGGAGGGGGCTCAGGTCATGAACGGGAGGGGGGCTCAGCCCTCCTAGCCCCCTCTGGCTACGGGCCTGGACCCGGGTACCAATAATTGTATGATTTAATCGTTACTCAGTGTCTAGGGTTCCATTAAGCGGACTCTGTATTATTATTTTTTCGGGTTCCGTCTAATAAAGTTTAAATATAGCTAAGCTTAGTGCATATTTGCCACGGGTCCGAATAACAATCGTATTTTATTGGGACCCGGGTCCGAATAGCCACAGCCTTATAAATTTATCTACTCTATTTCAGATATTCTGTTTATAATAAAATTGTTAAATACAGAAAGCGACCATTTTGTTTTTAGTCTATTACAAATTCGCGGTCAAATAATACACGAAATGACGCGTTCTATTTGTCTTCGTAGTAAAAATTTATTTTTAAATGATTGATAAAATTATTCTATGAAATTAAACTGTTTTAACTTTATATATAACAAAATAACATGCAATTAAAAAAATTTCGGAGGGTAAACAAGATTTAAAACGAACACAAAACTATTCCCCATTAAAGATTTCTTGTGGTGATGTGCGTGTTACTGTTGTGGCGTTCGTAAAACATGACAACATTTCAAATTGTAGGAGGCAAACAATCAAACAAATTTGCAATTTTAAAGCTAAAAAAAAAATTCTGCTGTAAAAAAAAACATTTGGGAGCCGTGGAGCCGCCAGAATTTTTCGGCTCCGGCTCCGGCTCCAGCAAAAAGTAGCGGCTCCCGGCTCCTCGGCTCCGGCTCCGGCTCCGCAAGCCTGGTACTTGGTTATTTCTTTTTGTTGGGATTTGTTTAAGTATGAAAATGATTTCAACAATTTTTTAAAGGTATGCCACAGTATTAAAAATCTCAATTTAGTTGAATGGTTTTAATTTTAAATCTCCCATTTTGATTGGGTCATTACGACCCGCTCCCCCACAAATACAAATATCAGAAATCTTACCGTCCATACTATGGTGCCCTTGTCAGTGTGACATGTTCATCCCCTGACTCAGTATCAAACCAACGAGCATTGAGTTTCGTCGTTGGGCCTCCTCTAAGTACGAGGCCACCATGGCTATGGACGAAACCGTGAATATAAAAATAACTGCCTATGCTGGGGCTTGAACATCCAGGTTAGGTCTCACGACTTTACTGTTACCATGCCATCCCTGATATCAGTGTCTTTGTTCATTTGGCTTGGACTCATGTCACTAATCTGACATATTTAACACCTGTTACTTCTGTCTACCTTGTGATAATACTTCAACTCACTAATTCAGTACATTTGACTAGCTGTGATATGTCATGTTTCTATATTCATATTATACAGGTGTTGTTTACTGTATAGATTTGAGCACGTCAACGCTGACCTATTTTTGGCCTTTCTGCAACGATACCATGGCGTATGAAATCAACTACCTATTTGAAGCTGAAAAGCCAAAGAAGGGTTCATGCCCTCTTTTGGATGTAAGTCAATTAGTCAAGTCAATTAGCAAAGTCAATAAGTCAATGTGTTCTATTAGTCCAGTCGGTGGGTCAAGTCAATTAGGTAAGTCAATTAGTTTAGTCAAATCAGGTCCATTAGTCAAGTCAGGCCAATTAGTCAAGTCAATTAGTCAAGTCAATAAGCCCAGTCAATTAGATCTATTGGTCCAGTCAGTGAGTCAAGTCCATTAGTTAGGTCAATTAGTCAAGTCAATTAGTCAAGTCAATTAGTCCGTCAGGTCAATTAGTCAAGTCAATTGGTCAAGTCAATTAGTTCTTTTCGGCCTGTAAATCAGACTGCTGCTTAGATCAAATCAATCAGTCAAATCATTTAACTCATCAGTCTAGTCCATTAGATAATGAGTTGTAGTTATACAATGATTAACAGATCAATCTTTAAATATATCCTTGTTGCACGTTTACTTGTACATTTTAAAATAAATCTTACATTTGTCTGATATATGGAACAAAATATGTATCTAGCTCCTGAACATTTTTTTTTTATTTCTACACAGTTAGGACCTCCACAGTTGGGATTCAACGTGTTTCTGTTTGACATCGACCCTAAAAATTACGCCAGGGTGAGGACGAACCGCTATGTTGACCCATGGGGTGATTTCGGTATGGTCTTTATGATATCGCCAGAGTCTGGCCAGGGCGTTATAATGGAGTACCTCGCTGATAAAATCATAAAAAGTGAGATGCCTCTGTGACTTGATTGTTGCTTCTCTTTCGCTGTCAGAAATCTTTCATACTATAAATCTTGGTAGTCAGGACGTGGCCAGGTTTCTTAAAACCCTGGGGGGGGGGGGTATTTATTCTATTCACGAGGGTATATCTTCTTCTAATACATAATCGGCTAGCCTGGCGTGCGCACGGGCGAGTGCGAGCGTGTGTGTAACTTCCGCGGCTAAAAATAGACTGGGGAATTCCAAAATTTTAGTCTCACTCAAGGGGAGTGAACTCTTGCTTGGCTAAAAAAAATTCTTGGGAATTCCAAGTAGTGCGCAAATAATGTAAAGTTGTAAAGATGGTCAAATGGATACAACTCAATTATAAGGAGTCACTCGCCGGTCCGGGTACCGGGCCTTTGATCTAGTAGTTCAATAATTGACAAGAAAAAAAAAAAACAACTTTTGAGCGGGTTTTCTGACGTGTGCATAAAGACTCAGCGGTGCATAACCAAATTGTAACTTGCTAATAGATTGGTGGAATTGTAAATCTATTGCATTCATTGATCTTTTTTTTTTCCATGTATAATAGATAAAACGGCTAATACTTATACAATATATATATAAATGTATATTATACATTTTTGAATCTATGATTGATACTACTTCAAAACATACTGGCTATGCATCCAAAGCCACCAGTGCCATTTCTCGCCAAATTGGTTTATCGATTGCTTTACCCGTGTAACACTGGTTGAAGAATATTTTACTTATTGTAACAGATTTAAAAAATAATCAAAACACTACGTAAATATTTACGAAGAATGAACTTTTGTTTAAAGTGCACTGCCTAGTGTGATATATTTTTTTTAAAAATACGACACAAGTTAATATGGTGAGACATTGTATTACTATGTTACAGATGTAAAAAGTATTAATATCGTGTGATACACACATAGCTGATTTAATTAGTTATGCGTAAATTTCACACTGTTTAACAGATGTTCACAGTGTATTATATAATGTACATATAATTGTGTAACATAAAAAACTACATTCAAATACACGATGCATATCATTTTTTTTGTGTGAAATATCTGAGACTATTTTTTTTTACTGCTTACAACAGACACTGTAAACTCGTTTACTATAGAACTGCAGAAGAGCTGTCTATTGGTCACTGTCATTCATGATGACGACACTCAAGTTGTTGGTCAGTCAAACACGAGAATAGAGCCATTTAGTTGGGCAGTGGTGGCCATTAGTAGAATTCAAAGTACTGGTGAACTCATCATACAGGTCGGGCAGTCTGTGGAGTCGTTCAGTGTTGGTATGTGGTCACATTTATATCTCTGTAAGAATGGGTCGTCTATATCCCTGTAAGAATGGGCTGTCTATATCCCTGTAAGAATGGGCTGTCTATATCCCTGTAAGAATGGGCTGTCTATATCCCTGTAAGAATGGGCTGTCTATATCCCTGTAAGAATGGGCTGTCTATATCCCTGTAAGAATTGGTTGTCAATATGTCTTCTTCTTATATTGAACCATAATTTACTATAAAATTAGTCTTACTGCAACATTTATATTTACTTTGAACACTTTGGCGACCCAATAAAATACAAAGGTAACTGTAGATCCCAACAAGTCAGAGTGTTGTTGACCCTAAGCTAAACACTGGATCCCAACAAGTCAGAGTGTTGTTGACCCTAAGCTAAACACTGGTTCCCAACAAGTCAGGGTGTTGTTGACCCTAAGCTAAACACTGGATCCCGACAAGTCAGAGTGTTGTTGACCCTAAGCTAAACACTGGATCCCAACAAGTCAGAGTGTCGTTGACCCTAAGCTAAACACTGGATCCCAACAAGTCAGAGTGTCGTTGACCCTAAGCTAAACACTGGATCCAAAATAGTCAGAGTGTTGTTGACCCTAAGCTAAACACTGGATCCCAACAAGTCAGAGTGTTGTTGACCCTAAGCTAAACACTGGATCCCAAAAAGTCAGAGTGTTGTTGACCCTAAGCTAAACATTGGATCCCAACAAGTCAGAGTGTTGTTGACCCTAAGCTAAACACTGGATCCCAACAAGTCAGAGTGTTGTTGACCCTAAGCTAAACACTGGATCCCAACATGTCAGAGTGTTGTTGACCCTAAGCTAAACATTGGATCCCAACATGTCAGAGTGTTGTTGACCCTAAGATAAACACTGGATCCCAACAAGTCAGAGTGTTGTTGACCCTAAGCTAAACATTGGATCCCAACAAGTCAGAGTGTTGTTGACCCTACGCTAAACACTGGAAAAATAGACGCCCTAAGTAACTAGCGCCATAGGGAAACTAAAGACCTACTTCTGACTCACAGTCTTACCACAACCGTATAGACCTACTCCTGACTCACAGTCTCACCACAACCGTATAGACCTACTTCTGACTCACAGTCTTACCACAACCGTATAGACCTACTCCTGACACACAGTCTCACCACAACCGTATAGACCTACTCCTGACACACAGTCTCACCACAACCGTATAGACCTACTCCTGACACACATTCTCACCACAACCGTATAGACCTACTCCTGACACACAGTCTCACCACAACCGTATAGACCTACTCCTGACACACAGTCTCACCACAACCGTATAGACCTACTCCTGACTCACAGTCTCACCACAACCTTGTAGACCTACTTCTGACTCACAGTCTCACCACAACCGTATAGACCTACTGCTGACTCACAGTCTCACCACAACCGTATAGACCTACTCCTGACACACAGTCTCACCACAACCGTATAGACCTACTCCTGACTCACAGTCTTACCACAACCGTATAGACCTACTCCTGACTCACAGTCTCACCACAACCGTATAGACCTACTCCTGACTCACAGTCTCACCACAACCGTATAGACCTACTCCTGACACACAGTCTCACCACAACCGTATAGACCTACTCCTGACACACATTCTCACCACAACCGTATAGACCTACTCCTCACACACAGTCTCACCACAACCGTATAGACCTACTCCTGACACACAGTCTCACCACAACCGTATAGACCTACTCCTGACTCACAGTCTCACCACAACCGTATAGACCTACTCCTGACTCACAGTCTCACCACAACCGTATAGACCTACTCCTGACTCACAGTCTCACCACAACCGTATAGACCTACTCCTGACACACAGTCTCACCACAACCGTATAGACCTACTCCTGACACACAGTCTCACCACAACCGTATAGACCTACTCCTGACACACATTCTCACCACAACCGTATAGACCTACTCCTGACACACAGTCTCACCACAACCGTATAGACCTACTCCTGACACACAGTCTCACCACAACCTTGTAGACCTACTCCTAACTCACGGTCTCACCACAACCTTGTAGACCTACTCCTGACTCACACAGTCTCACCACAACCTTGAAAACCTACTCCTGACTCACACAGTCTCACCACAACCTTGTAGACCTACTCCTGACTCACACAGTCTCACCACAACCTTGTAGACCTACTCCTGACTCACACAGTCTCACCACAACCTTGTAGACCTACTCCTGACTCACAGTCTCACCACAACCGTATAGACCTACTCCTGACACACAGTCTCACCACAACCGTATAGACCTACTCCTGACACACAGTCTCACCACAACCGTATAGACCTACTCCTGACACACAGTCTCACCACAACCGTATAGACCTACTCCTGACACACATTCTCATCACAACCGTATAGACCTACTCCTGACACACAGTCTCACCACAACCGTATAGACCTACTCCTGACACACAGTCTCACCACAACCTTGTAGACCTACTCCTAACTCACGGTCTCACCACAACCTTGTAGACCTACTCCTGACTCACACAGTCTCACCACGACCTTGTAGACCTACTCCTGACTCACACAGTCTCACCACAACCTTGTAGACCTACTCCTGACTCACGGTCTCACCACAACCTTGTAGACCTACTCCTGACTCACACAGTCTCACCACAACCTTGTAGACCTACTCCTGACTCACAGTCTCACCACAACCTTGTAGACCTACTCCTGACTCACAGTCTCACCACAACCGTATAGACCTACTCCTGACACACAGTCTCACCACAACCGTATAGACCTACTCCTGACTCACACAGTCTCACCACAACCTTGTAGACCTACTCCTGACTCACACAGTCTCACCACAACCTTGTAGACCTACTCCTCACACACAGTCTCACCACAGCCTTGTAGACCTACTCCTGACTCACAGTCTCACCACAACCGTATAGACCTACTCCTGACACACAGTCTCACCACAACCGTATAGACCTACTCCTGACACACAGTCTCACCACAACCATATAGACCTACTCCTGACTCACAGTCTCACCACAACCGTATAGACCTACTCCTAACTCACACAGTCTCACCACAACCGTATAGACCTACTCCTGACTCACAGTCTCACCACAACCGTATAGACCTACTCCTGACTCACACAGTCTCACCACAACCGTATAGACCTACTCCTGACTCACGGTCTCACCACAACCGTATAGACCTACTCCTGACTCACAGTCTCACCATAACCGTATAGACCTACTCCTAACTCACACAGTCTCACCACAACCTTGTAGACCTACTCCTGACTCACAGTCTCACCACAACCGTATAGACCTACTCCTAACTCACACAGTCTCACCACAACCTTGTAGACCTACTCCTGACTCACAGTCTCACCACAACCAATCACCAACCTAAGGGAACGATTCAATGTTGTAATAAGTGATGAAGCAATGCCAAAACTATTACCAATTACAGATTCTTATTTAAACTACCTATTTGGATTCGATTACCCATTCCGATATATAGGTCTATAGAATTAAAAGACTTCATGGAAATATGTTAGATAAATCGAAAAAAGGCTAAAAAAAAAAGTTCCCCAAATCTTGTACCACAAAAAAAATTAAGTATTACCGATTCAGATTATAATGAATCGTCCCATTTATAGTTGTAAAAATATTGTAGACTGGGAAAATGAAAAAAAAAGATATTAAATTATCTTAACCCGTTGATGTTATTATTCTTGCTTTCATTGTTTTGATGGAATACATATTTACCTTTTTTAATATGTCCGCAGTGAATGCGGCAGAGCGGGCATTTAATGGCATCGGGAGAATATCGGTTTCATTCTCATCTAACGTCAGCAAGCCTGTCTATCAGGGAAGATTTTGTTGCCTGGCTTTATTCATCAGCTCCATCGCTAAATACACCAACCCTAAGTCCATCATTCGAATCTTCAACGAGAGCATCTGGCCGAATCCTGCGCCAAATGGTAAGAACAAAAATATATTTTAAAGAGGAAAAGTTAATGTAAGTTATATTTGGTTAAAAAAAATGTGCCAGGCTTTTTTTTGGAAACTAGTTTTGATTATCTCGAGTAGCCTATTGGTACAAAAAAAATGACGGAATTATTTGTGATTATTGAAACGAAAAAATAGTTAAGAGACGTGACCAATTGTTGATGATTGTCACCGAATGAATGATAGCGATTGGTTGAAAATATTGTTGGATGAGACTGCACGCTGATTGGTTGTACACGGGGCATTCCGGTTTTTTCTTGTTGTTGTTTTGTTATAATCCATAATATAGCGATGGGAGGTAGTCGTTGAACTCTGCTAGGCCTTTATAACGCTGGAAAGTAAATGAAATATTAACATTTTCTTCCAAACTTTTGTGGCTTTGGATTGTGGGATTTTTTATATAATCAATGGGAAAGGGGCAGTCCCGTAGCGTTAAAATTCTACAGCAGGAGCCAGGCCAATAGCAGGAGGCAGTAAAAAATGTTACTAAGTAGAGCAAACAAGCAGAGGGGGCCAGACAAAATGCAGGGGGGAGGGGCGGCGGGACTGGAAAGGGGGGAGTCCTAAATTTTGTTCCACATTTTAATAATTTTTTCATTATGTGAACGGTCTCTAGTGACTGTTACTTATTTTTGCTTAAGATTGTTTTTAACATAAATAAACATAGGTCTACTGGGAATATTCCGATCTGTGTGTTTCTAGGTGTAAAAACGCCCTGTGCTCTGAGTGTACCCTACGCTGGACCGGCAGTCGTCAAGCTGTGGCCCCTTCAAACTGACAACGCCTCCAGTTTTGGCTATGACGTGATGGACAGCTCTGGTCCAATGGCTCCTGCAGAATTCACCGTAAGTACCGCCATCTTTAATGTTTGCTGTTGATGCTGTGTGTTTGTTTGTTTAACCAACTGTACCGCAGCTAATTATATTTAGATATTTCTATGTTGTTATTTAAAAAGACCACTGTTGATGGCATCGACTACATCTAACTGTTTGAATCGACTACATCTCACTGTTTGCATCGACTTCGTTTGAGTGTTTGTATCGACTACGCTTGACTGTTTCCATCGACTACATCTGACCATTTGTTAGGATACTTTAAGAATACTAGTACCGAAAAAATTATCAACCTCTTTTCTTTTAGTCTACAATCCAGTATATTTACGGAGTGTTTCATTTGGGCCGGGTAAGGAAGTCTACAATCCAGTATGTTTACAAAGTGTTTCATTTGGGCCGGGTAGGGAAGTCTGCAATCCAATATGTTTACGGAGTGTTTCATTGGGCCGGGCAGGGAAGTCTACAATCCAATATGTTTACGCTGTGTTTCATTGGGCCGGGCAGGGAAGTCTACAATCCAATATGTTTACGGAGTGTTTCATTGGGCCGGGCAGGGAAGTCTACAATCCAATATGTTTACGGAGTGTTTCATTGGGCCGGGCAGGGAAGTCTACAATCCAATATGTTTACGGAGTGTTTCATTAGGCCGGGCAGGGAAGTCTACAATCCAATATGTTTACGGAGTGTTTCATTGGGCCGGGCAGGGAAGTCTACAATCCAATATGTTTACGGAGTGTTTCATTGGGCCGGGCAGGGAAGTCTACAATCCAATATGTTTACGCTGTGTTTCATTGGGCCGGGCAGGGAAGTCTACAATCCAATATGTTTACGGAGTGTTTCATTGGGCCGGGCAGGGAAGTCTACAATCCAATATGTTTACGGAGTGTTTCATTGGGCCGGGCAGGGACAAGGGGAGATGGGGCATCAAGCCGATGTGAAATTTTTGATCGAAATTCAGCCGACAGAACGGACGATGAATCTTAAGACTGGATTAATTAGGCGTTTGATATTTGACCACGATCTAAGCACTTTGGCTGACAAAAACAAACTAGATATGGCTATGTGTTGAGACTATTAGTAGTTTATCATTGATTAATCATGCTGCATTCTCTCCCCTGTCGTTCACTCAGTGCAGTCGGTCCAGAGATGTATTTGATTACACCACCAGTGCTGTCGGCTACTTCGACGGATCTAAGTTTTCCTACCTGAAGCAACCGGTCATTGTGCTGGCCGCACTGACCGACATGACGGTGGCTGCCTTCATCAGGCCAGATCCTCCAGTAGAAGGGGTCGTGTGGGACTATGTTGCCTCCTCCCAGAGCCCCGGCGCAATGAGTCGATTCCTGTTGAGATTGGACACTGGCCTGGTTACGGCACAGATCTTCAATAGTGGAGGTATAAACCAAAATAGCAAATTAAACAAGACACGATAAAAACAGAGTTTTAAAAACTAGCCGTTTACTAATTTATATATACTAGTCATCCCGAGGCGTAAAATACGCCGCCTTATCAATCAATATAATGACTGTAATTTTATTTTTAAATAAGAAATCAAACAAAATAACAGGCTGACATCTTCGGAGAAAATACATGGAATGCAAAGTTGAGCTTTGACCTAACCCGAGCGAAACAACGCGAGGTGTCGTCTGTGACGTATTCGGGAATTCCACAATATATAAATAGTCCTGCGTCTTGAAGTTGTTTTATATATATATATAGATATTTAAATTTTGCAATAAACGCGTGTGCACCGCTGGTTTGACCTAAAGGCACGCGGTAATTACGTGTAGCATAGATCTCCATATGATATGTACTATTTTTTGTAGCCCATTTATTAATGCCGTTCGTCTTAGTTAAATATGGCTATGTCCCTTGATTAGTTATGAGAATTTTTTGATTCATATTTGTTAAAATTAAGAATAAAAATTAATTAATTCCAAAATTAATTATTGAACCATGCATTTTCATGGAGCAACAACATGTATATGAAATTACTAGAAAATCTATCTCTAAAAAGTGCCTCAAAAATCGATTACAAAATCTTTGTCAAAGAAATACTTAAATAAATAAATAAACAGACGTTTTGAGTTAAGAAAACGGTTCGAAAAAATCAAATTATAATAGAGCTTTTTTCACATTTCAACATATCATACTTATTGTTGTTGTTTTTTTCAAGTTTTATTAACAGTTATTGGTAAGGTATTCATGAACACAGTCTGGTATATTAACACAATAAGCAGGCATGACGATAGAAGCGTGCAGTCGGGACATTGACCCGGGGTTACCCATGTAGGTCAAGGTGATTCTAAGAAGTTCAACCCAATACATAATTTTGACTCCTATAAATGTATTATTCTATTATTACATGTATACATAAACATACTTATCAACTGGTATGAATATAATATAAGAAAATAATGTGTGTATAGTTTTGTACAAAATATACATGTAAGCTCTATGTGTGTATAGTTTTGTACAAAATATACATGTAGGATCTATGTGTGTATAATTTTGTACAAAATATACATGTAGGCTCTATGCGTGTACAGTTCTGTACAAAATATACATGTAGGCTCTATGTGTGTATAGTTGTGTACAGAATATACATATAGGCTCACATTTTCTTTATGCGCATTGTCCCGTATTTTCACTGGGCGGCCAGGCCAGCACGCAACAGATTACTATAAGGTACGACAGCACCCGCAAACCTTTAATCCCTTAATAAATCATGTATTAATCTTTGACCTCTAAGATGTCAGAAAGCATTCATTAAAAGATAGATAAAAGAAAAATATTTCCCATAGCCCTTAAGGGACATCGGGGTAGATGAAGTGTACAACAATTCATCTGTTTTGTAACCACTGCTTACAGTGGCGCAACCAGCAAAATGTGCTGGGGGTGGGGGTGGGGGGGCCTCACATGTTGAAAAAGACAGTTTGACAGTATTTTTTTGTAACTTTATAACGTAAACTATGTATTGATGATTTGGCCTGGGGGGGGGCGCTTGACCCCCCCCCCGCCCTCCCTGGTTGCGCCACTGACTGCTTATGAAAGAATTGTGTGGTTAGCGCAACGCCCAAACTCCTTTACTTTCTCAACTAATTGCTGGGTTGACTTGGGGGAACTTCCAAAAACTTTCATCAGGATCTGGCAAAAATTGTCCTGGTTCTCATTGAGGATCGAACTCGGGACTCCACACCACTCGACCATACGTCGCCCCAATAGATTGGTAAACAGTTCTTGAAATCATTTGATGGATGGGGTGGGGGAGGAATATAGAGAGATAATTGCTGTTATTAGTAGGAAAATAGCTAAATGTGTAACTTTTCTCTAATCTAGGTCTGTGTTGTAGCCTTCAAAGTTCATTAACTGTGCCGCCAGACAACTGGTCTCTCGTCTTCTTCACTTTCTCCACCGCATCCAACAGCATCACCTTATTTGTCAACGACAGCAGCACCAACAATGTTGTCAACTGCACCCGTATCTCTGGTAAGAAGGGGTAGGGATAAAATATTTAAAGTTATTGTCGACCCTGGATTTGTCCAGCTTTCAGTTTTAAATTTGCATTATCTTACCTTGTTTGTATATTTGTTTTACGCTGTATAGACGTTTAGTATCAGCGTGTAAATTGCCTGTCTACTTTTCTGCTACAGACTCTTAGCATATACTGGCCGTGTCAGCCATACTAATTCGCCCACTAGATTGATTTTTTCAACTTTGACCTATGACCCAAAAACCTGTCTTTTTTTTTAAGCAACTTTGTCGTAAAAATTGATTTAATCGTTTGTTTTTTTTTTTGTTTTTTTTTTAAATTTCTCCACTCGTACAGCATTCACCCTGAATGGCACAATGACCATAGGACAAGGTCAGGGTTTTACTCATCCTTACGATGCCGGCTACCATGGCAGCGCCGCCTGTCTGACAATATTCCAAGGCTTGCTGGACGTTTCATCAGCAATGTCTACACTCAGGGAACGTTGTGTCACATTAAACAAGGTCGTCGCCGCCAAAGGTTGAGTACTGGGGTTTTATTTCTGGTCTGTAATTCAGTGTCTGTGTGAGCCCCGTAGCGTGAAAATTCTACAGCAGGGGCCAGGCAATAGCAGGGGGGGGGGCAGGTAATACATTTTACTAAGTAGAACAAATAAGCAGAGGGGGGGGGGCAGACAAAACGCAGGGGAGGGGCCCGGCCCCCTGCCCTGTACCCCCCCCCCGCACGCTACGGGCCTGTTCTGTGTATAGCACGACTCTGTTTAATTAGCCATGAAATAATAAGAACTATATCAAGTGTTTAAAAAATAAAATAATCTCTGCTGCATACATCGAATTCTAAAATGTCACTGAGCTGGAGATTATTTGTTTGCAGCCAGCGCATTTTCATGATACCGCAGCGAATTAGGCCAGAAAGCACTAACTCCCATTGAATCGTATGTTAAATTATCTCCTCAACACTGCATTTATTTTTTAAACATCTAAATACCACATTAAAATTACTATCCTCATAAATCTATTTTACGGCAAATCTCCTCTTTGTTTTCTTTGTGTTTGTAATTGTACAGACCGACTTATAAATTGGTGTAGGCACAAAATATTATGCTGATAATAATTGTAAAGTGCAATAAAAAAGGTAAGTATTAAACTAAGTTGATTTTCAGAAACATACAACTATTATAACTTCTAACCCTTTCATGAAATAAACTGAATAAAAGCGATGCATTTGAAATAACATCGTTAATATTTGTTGTATTTTATGTGCATTATATTGGATACAACTACAAAAAATGCCCATCTCGCTATTTTTTTTAATACTAATTATTTAGCCTTTCTGAACTTCAAATTCGACACAGATCATATAATAGTTACATTCCATTAAACATATACAAGTAGATAAGTGATTTTAATGTGGTCTGATATTTTTCAAATGATTGATTTCGGAGACTATTTTACATAGAATTCTATGGGAGTTAGTTTGTATTTAGATAGGTGTCATAAATAAGTGGGTGATCAATCAATATTCTGCCTTGACAATGACCTCATTGACATTAATCCAGTAACATTAATCAGGTCAACAGCTACTGCCATTGCCCTCTGAAACTCAGAATAGACATTTTCATTTTTTTTTTTTATTAGGTCACGATGAATGTATTCTAGTCAATCTGGCCTCGATTGCTGACGATGCCAGATAAGTGAAGATAAGATCGGTCTTGTAACTTTTCTATTAATATCTTTTAATTTTTCATTGTTTGCATGAGAAGAGATCCAGCTGATTATGTGTAAAAGTAGGCTCATATTATAGTATCTTATTTTCACTTGTAGGCCTTCAAAGAAATACGCATCAAACTTCTATCTTTGTGCGTGTTTGTGCGAAAGAGCTGTGACAAGTTATTTACGCCAAACTCTACTGTTGTGTGTATCTGAAACAATTTATTACGCGATGACCAGCTGGCAGTGGCGTCACCAGTGGGGGTTGTGGGGGAGCCGCACCGGATGACACCAACAAAGGTTTTATAACCGATCATAGTTAAAAACATGAGCAGTAGCACCGGTTGTCACCATGCAAGACCGTCTGGAGTTTAGGTGAATGAATACAATTCAAAGCTACTCGGATCAATCTTGAGTTTGTTACAAACTTTCTAAAATAAAAAAAAAGACGCATGTTGTCACATGGTTTCGAAATATGTAACCGTTGCTCATGGTGGAAGTCATGAGGATGTGACACCCTGAATTTCCCGCACCGGGTGACACCAACCATAGTGACGCCACTGCCAGCTGATTGACATTTCATAAATAACTAGCCCAATAGCATGCATAACAGGCAACAGGTAACATGTTGTTGTTTTTTTTTCTGGCAGCCTATGTTCAGAATTTGCTTTGGTATTAGAAAAAAAAAATGCGTTTGCTACATGAGATCTATCCAATTCAACTTTACTGTCATTGGGAATATATTTTTATTAAATGAGCTATTTTTAGCTTTGTGAACACACACACACACACACACACACACACACACACACACAAGAAGTGAGAATATGCATTTTATGTATGTGACAGTTTTCTTCTTCGTAAATACATATATATTCTTTCATCTAATTTGGTTATCGAACTAAACAAAAGACTGGCCGTCTTATTACGGAGGGGGGGGGCAGGGTATAAGATTTTGAAAGGGTTGGGGGAGGGGGGGTAACAATAGGATAAAAGCTCATATGGTCTGAAAAAGCTTGGAAAGGATGGGAATGGGTTGTCCGGGTCGAAATTACGTCTATGGTAGACTAAAAAAATGAATGAGTGGCCCTTGTTATACTATGTGATAGGTGACGGACGGTCGTGTGGCAAAGCGCTCGACTGTCGACCTGATGATCCCTGGTTCGATCTTCGGTGAGGACCAATGAATGTTTCAGATCATGGCTTTTAAGTCCCCGCAATGTCTCCTGTGGTGCCTTACATGGCAATCGCACTATTTTCTATGGTGGGAATAAAAGAAGGACAATGCAACAACCGTCCCATTAGTTGGTTTAAAGAATCTAAGAGATTTCATATAATCTATTAAGGGGACTTCACACATTAAATGTGATGATACATCACCAATAATGCCGAACCAGAGCACTCTTAGCTAAAATAAACACAGTAGAAACAGTTCATGTTACTGATAAATCTTAAATCAACTTTTTTATTCTTTCAATTAAAAAAAATTAAAGGTTAAAAATTGTTTTTAATCCAACAGCACCTTGTAACAGCACAGCGACCACGAGGATTGGTGGATTCAAACTGGCAGCTGAGAACAGTAAACTAGACATGAGTTTAGGCCCCATGTCTTCATACACCGCCCGGTCCCTACTCGACTGCACTGACAGGTGTACGCAGCTGAAATACTGCCGCTCCTTTACCTACCGGAAGAACGACACCCGCGGCGACTGCCTCCTTTACGATTACGTCACGAAACAGGGTCTTAAGCAGGAGGCGGGAAGTCGATACTACGTTGTCACGGTAATGCGAGCGTCAATACCGTTACTAGCACGGGAGGAGAACAATGTGTACACACAGTGAAGACTGTAGGGTTGGAATAGACATCTGGGCACGTTGTGTTCTATAGTTACCGAAAACCTCGCACAGAGGCATCACATTATGTCCATGAATTGATACACGCTGATTATAATGCAAGTCATGTCCGATAAACAAGAAAAAATGTGGTCTAAACATCACTGCACTGTGTAAATAAAACCATCCAAAGACGTCATGTGGTAAATAAACGAAAAAGTTTGAAAAATTTTAGTTCTTCCTTTTTTTTTCTTCTTTTTGTTTAAGAATTCATCTTGACAAACGGCCTCCGTGAAGTCATGGGTATAAAGGCTAGCTGAGAATCAATTGGACAGACATTGTCATCTTGACAAACGTACTCCGTGACGTCACGGGTGTAGGGGCTAGATGAGAATCAATTGGACAGACATGGTCATCTTGACAAACGGACTTCGTGACGACACGGGTGTAGGGGCTAGATGAGAATCGATTGGACAGACATGGTCATCTTGACAAACGGACTCCGTGACGTCACGGGTGTAGGGGCTAGATGAGAATCAATTGGACAGACATGGTCATCTTGACAAACGGACTTCGTGACGTCACGGGTGTAGGGGCTAGATGAGAATCAATTGGACAGACATGGTCATCTTGACAAACGGACTCCGTTGCATCACGGGTGTAGGGGCTAGATGAGAATCAATTGGACAGACATGGTCATCTTGACAAAACGGACTCCGTTGCGTCACGGGTGTAGGGGCTAGATGCTAGCCGACTGTTTCGATTTCGTTCTCTTTGGGTTTGTTGTCTTGGAGAGGCCCACCATACAGGTTTGCCTGTGGCCCATATTTCTGTTAAAACAAATATAATCTAGACATGTGAGTGTTGCCTATGCACGGCCTTTGTTACGAATAGGCTTACCACCCCTACCCAACCCACTTTTAAAATCCTCCCCCCCCCAACAATATATTCCCCGATCAAATCCAATGATATCAAGGCTTCGACAAGTACTTTTATTTTTCCTATGGCCTCTTAATATCTGAGAATCTCTGCCTAGGGCCTCCAGAAACCTACGAACGGCTCTATGCAATTTTTTTTTCCATTACGTGTAATGTTACTGGACCAGATTCTAGTCAATATTCCAAAACTATGATTGTCTCTTGATAATAATAATATAATATAATAATAGCGATTTGGGCGCTGCGTTAAATCGAAAGTAAAGAATTAATACAACAGTATTCCAGTTTAAAATACAATCATGAAAAAAAAAATCGGATCTGCCCGAAACCAACAAATAACCTCGCCTGCCGATCAAGCCTAAGGGGATATAACTCTATGCAAATGTTTTGCAGGGTACAGCTAGTAAATATATAATACTCAAATCACTCACCAAGACTGTGACAGTAAAATATAACTCACGGTAAGGGGGAAAAAATTACCAATACCTGCATTTGAGGTTTATATATTACTTTCCAATAAGATTCATTGTGAAAAGTGTATACATGTATTTGTATCTTTTATTGTAGCCACGGCATATTAAGGGATTGTGTGGCTAGCAAAACGACAAGGCGGATTGTGTGGCTAGCACAACGGCAAGGCGGACTGTGTGGCTAGCACAACGGCAAGGCGGATTGTGTGGCTAGCACAACGGCAAGGCGGATTGTGTGGCTAGCACAAAGGCAAGGCGGATTGTGTGGCTAGCACAACGGCAAGGCGGATTGTGTGGCTAGCACAACGGCAAGGCGGATTGTGTGGCTAGCACAACGGCAAGGCGGATTGTGTGGCTAGCACAACGGCAAGGCGGATTGTGTGGCTAGCACAACGGCAAGGTGGATTGTGTGGCTAGCACAACGGCAAGGCGGATTGTGTGACTAGCACAACGGCAAGGCGGATTGTGTGACTAGCACAACGGCAAGGCGCCTTTACTTTCCTTCTCTTGGGTAGTTGTGATAGGTCCACCACACAAGTTTGCCCGGGGGCCCATATAGATTTTATTTACCTAATACTATTCTAATAAAGGTTTTATATTCGTTTAAACAGCATGCTTCGTTATGTTTTGGTTTACCCTTATGAATGTAGCCTATAAGATGCAGCTCTACTTTATATACGAGATACACTACATTCTGTTTTAACTACATTTTTTTTTCAAACAGGATGTAATAAAAGCTTACCAAACAAATGTATGAGCTATTCCCTATGTTTGTTTTAAATTGTAAGTTCATGATGTGCTAAAGGAAGTACAACTTGGATCTTTGTTTGCTAACTCATGGACCATTATATGTAACATCAGGGGGTAGGGTATAAATTGGTGACGTTTTTATCCCGTGTTACATATTTGGATATTTTCAGAATTGGAAACTAAGGGAAATAGAGAAAGTCTAACTGGGTATGGAATGATTATTTTAAGCTGGTGTGCCCGATGGGTATTAAATGTATTTATTACTCAATTACTATTAATTGTAGTTATAAGTATACAAAGTTTTAAGATTTATAATACAACAGACATTGTATTCATTGACTGACCATCCAAAAGTGAAAAGCTTTTCCTTTGTATTATTTTATTATTACATTTTTAATGTACTGAGATTTGTTCTTTTCTGGAAAAAATAAATAAAACCAAACAGTCCTAATAAGAATGAAAATAAATCACAGTATGTGTCTAGTGGTCAGTCTTTCAGCCTTGGTGCTATTCCTCCCTGTAGCCGGGGCAGTGGGTCCTGGAGCTAAAATAAGACTGACTAGAAAAGGTTTGGACTACGGTAAGTTCCTTCAATTTGCTCTTTTTTTTTACAGTGTTAAAATGTAATATACAATAATTTTACAAAAATTACATTTGGCTGCAATCATTTTAAACTTAATCAAAACACCTTGTATATCTGTTCCATCTATACGCTTGTGCGAGGGCACACAACTCACGGAGAGCCAAAACACACATTACAAACATCCGCTCTAATGTTACGTTTTGTAGACCCATACATTCTATGTTGCTCACACTAATTTCAAAAATCCTTTCTGAAGTTACAAACAGCCAATATCTCTTGTCGCACACAGCCAATATCTCTTGTCGCACACAGCCAATATCTCTTGTCACACATAGACAATATCTCTTGTCACACACAGTCGAAATTAGCGGGAGCTTCGATGTAGATATTTTTGTCTTTTATTCGCCCATTAAAGTCTGGAAAAAAAAACTCCTGAGTTTTATTTTTATTTTTTTACGTTCATCAACGGTTGAAATACAAAGCAAGCAGTGTAGTTCATGACATTTTCGCTACGAGACTGCAGAACTTTAAACTGTCTGACACAACTCTCCGCAATGGCAAGGACTCTGTGACATTAACAAAGTAAGAGTTGGCAGCACAATTCGTATCATTGGCATTAGTTTTTGCTTTCTAATTTTTTTATGACTACTTGTTTGTAGCTTTAAGTTAAATGCGTTTTACATTTTAAAATGATTTCTCTTAAAGAAATCTGTAAATACTTTGTATTATTCATTGGTGTTCAGAAATTAAAAAAAAATAATAGGCTAATAATAAAATAATTGCCATTTTTCTATAAATTTTTCGCTTTTCAACAACAACAACAAAAAAAAAAAAACCGCCTGAAAATTTATAGGCTACTTTTGCAATTTTAAAAGGGCCCTGTCGAGTATTAATTCCTTTTAAAACTGATGATATGAAGGCCGCGTGAATTACTTTTACTTTGGGCCCCCAAACTTCTTTATTAATTTCTGCCTAGCGCCCCCCCCCATCCCCTTCTAAGTACCTAAGAACGGATCTGTTAACAATATCCTGCTAACTAAAGGAAGGGGGGAAAGTCACAGCTGGCTTTTTTTTTTCATCTAGGACACTGTACCTTAAATATAAACACGTTAAAAGCTTTGCTCTACAAGTAAAACGATGGATATGTTCATCTTAAGCTTAACAGTAATTCATTTTCTTTTTGTTTACATCAATAAATTGTCAACATTTTAAGTCATAGATATGTCATTTTGTGAATTGTTTCACCAATAATACTGAAAAGTATAAGAGTTCACGTTATTTTACGTGGCATTTCCAATACATAAGTGAGAAATTATTTTAAGCATGCTTACATAGTAGCCTACACAAATGTGAAGTGGGGAAATAAATTTTCCATTCTCTATTTACAGTATTAAAAAAATAAGTGTAAATCCTCCAAATGTAAGAATGACGTTAAGTCCAGAAGTGAATGGTGCAACTATCTCTTTGACTAACTTCGGTATAGACCTGTCGTCGAATGTTCTTGTAAATGTTATAATTCTGTGGTAAGTTTTAGAATAGATATGTATATAGACAGTATAGCACAGTGGTTCCCAAAGTGGTCCGTACGTACCCCCAGGGGTCCCTGGCATCATTCAGGGGGTCCGTGGAAAATTAAAATTCATTTGGGGGTCCCTGAATAACTTTAGGGGGTCCGTGAAAGGTTTAATGTAAAATAGTAAAATTATGATCTATTTTTATTATTATGGAAATTAAAATAAAAGCAAATAAACAAGTAGCGCACGATAATTAAATTAATAACAAGCATGGAGCGGTGTGAGACAGATGGCCGAAAACACGTTTATATTTGATCCAGGAATGGAATGACGCCGCTGCACACACTAACTTGTCTACAATATAAACGTAAACTATAAAAGAGTAGTACATCGTACATTGAATTTAGTTCTATGTTATGCAGATACAAAGTGTATAAACTAATTTTCTCAGTCTTAGACAAAAAAAGATAAGGATTTAACGTTTTTTTCACATAGTCAAAGAAAAATATTAGAAAATACCGTCACTGCAACAATTCATAGGGACAACCTCTAAGCGAGATGATGATGGACTGATTGCTGCTTCTTATAACCAGTACTCGATTTAAGAAAAAACCAGTGCCGGGGGTTAACAAAATTTTCTGCAGAGCCGGGGATAAATGTCTATGATTTCATCCCCGGCAGGGATATATTAGCTAAAGCAGAGCCGGGGATGACAGTTCTCAGTGCCGGGGATATCCACGGCATCCTCGGCGGTAAATCGAGCCCTGCTTATAACATTTCTTTATTGATTGCAAAGTCCGGAAAGCTGCATATTATTGGTGAAGAACTTAATTTACCATCTGTAAGTGAGGTAATACGCAAAGTTTTGCACAAACCAGCTTTCGATATTATAAAAAGAATTCCACTGAGTAATAATACAGCACAAAGAAGGATTGACAAATTGGCTCAGTCCGTAGAAAATTCTTTATGTGAAAACTAAAAAAAATATCTATACAGCTGGACGAGTCCACTTTACCGGTAAACGAAACTTTACTTTTAGCTAATGTAAGATTTGTAAACAGTGCCGGCCTTAGACATTTTTGTGATATAGGCAAGGACAGGAATGCCGCCCTTTTTAGTTTCATTTTTCTAAGAAAACTCTATAAATGTTATTTATTTTGAAGTAAATCCAAATTATGAAAATAAAATTATGATATATTTATAGTTTTATTACTGGTCCAAATTCTTCATAACAAATTTTTAAAATTTGGCAACTTTAAAAAAGTTAAAGAGTTTTAAGTATACGTAGTGTATTTTTGGAAGTTTTTTTTAGTGATGTCATAATAGTGATGTAATAAATTAAGAGCGTTAATCCACGTGACTTATTTGTTGTCGCAATTCTAAGCGATTTTGTACTCTTTTTTTAATTCTACACTTTCTCAAATTCATTTATTTTATTTTTAATTTTTATATTTTTGATTTTGTTGTATTTGCCGCTCATTGAAATAATGCCGCTCTAGGCAGCTGCCTATATCGACTATACATAAAGTCGGTACTGTTTGTAAAAGAAGAAATATATTGTGATTTGCTAAATGTTTGGAAACAAAAGGTGAAACGTTATTAACTGAATTAAAATGATTGTTCAATGTAAAAACCAGTGCCGTAACGAGCTTAACTCGCGCCTGGGGCACAATACCTTTTAAATACATTTTTAGCGCCCCCCCCCCATTCGAAAATCATATAATATTATATTTAAAATATAAATTTGGCGCCCCATTGTGAGTAGCGCCCGGGGACATATATACCCTCCGCCCCCCCTAGCTACGCCTCTGGTAAAAGCATTACCCATGACTAATACCATTTCTGTTGCTACTGACAGTGCTCCGCCAATGGTTGAAAGATACAGAGGCTGTCTGGCATACTTAAAACAAACTGCACGAAATGTATTTCTAGTGCATTGTGTCATTCATTAACATAATTTGGTGGCAAAAAATCCTAGTAAACTTTTGCATAGATCACTAGATTATGTCATTAAAGCAGTTAATAAAATCACAAGGAATGTCTAAAATTAGATATTATTTTCTCAACTTTGTTTGAAAGATGAAGAAGACTGTAACTGTTCACTACTTCACACAGAAGTAGCCTACGTTGGTTATCAAAAGGTGCATGTTTAAATCGATAATTTGCGCTCTTTGATTTAGTGTTGGAATTCATGGAAAGCAAAGACAATAATTTGCGACACAATATACCATAGCCTATATGAGTGATTCATTTGACAAATTTAACGAAACTAATTTGAACTTACCAGGTGAAAAAGTAAATTTAATTAAAACTAAAAGCGTTTGTGGCAAAACTTTTTCTGTGCAAACAAAACTTGGAAAGAGGATAATGTTTTCAGATTCGAAATATTTCGAAATTGCAAAATAAAGTTGAAGATCAGCTTGCTTACTGTCAACACTTAACGTTTCTTCATGCAGACCTGAACCAAAGATTTGAAGATATTCTTCGCTTGGATATTCCCGACTGGGTGTAGAGCCCTTTCACGCTTGGACACAGATGAATCCTTACTAATACATGAGAAGCTTATTAAAATATTCACAAAAGAGGAATTGAAACCAATCTTTAAACAAGGGTCCCACAAATTCTGGTTATAAAAAGATATCCCAATTTTATATGCCACATTATGTGTTATTGTACATAAGTTGTTGACTGATTTTCAGCTTTAAACTATTTGGTAGAATGTGGATTCAGTGCAGTTATGAACTTCATCACACACAAAAAAAAAAAAACACAAAACGACCAGAAATGTGTACTCGTGGGAGTTTGCAGTCACTACTCACAAACATTGAGATGGACATAAATGCACTCATATAATCTCAAGTTCATCCAAGTCATTTTTTTTTTCATTTTAAACGAAAATTATACTTTCAATAAATACTTTTTCAACAAAATGTTTTTTTTTTGTAATTTATAATTTTCATACCATGCATTTATGCTGCTTTTTCACTTGGGGGTCCGTGGGCAAGTTTTGACTATAAAAGGGGTCAATGGGTCAAAAAAGTTTGGGAACCACTGGTATAGCACTACATCAAGCTCTCATTGATTTAGTGAGTGCTATTCAGGTGATCGAGAGATGGATTTAGGATATAAATACATATCTAATAATATAATAGCGATTTGGGTTCTGTGTTAAATCGAAAGTAAAGAATTAATACAACAGTATTCCAGTTTAAAATACAATCATGAAAAAATCGGATCTGCCCGAAACCAAAAATAACCTAGCCTATTGATCAAGCATAAGGGGATATAACTATATGCAAAGGTTTTACAGGGTACAGCTAGTGTATATATAATCACTGGGTTGAGAAGCACCGATTTATGTTTTTTTTTTATCGAAAAGCAACGAATCAGAAGAGCTCGTTGGCTTGAATTGAGTTCATAAGGTTAGGTCAAATCCTCCCCCCCCCCCCCCATCCCACCATTATTACTTAGGTTTTTGAATAAAATTTCTTTACAGTTAATGTATTCTTGTTCAGTATTTTGAATTTATTTTTTAATTTTAACCTATCTATTTGTGTAATACACTAGATGTGAAAGTTTTACTAATATCTTCCTCTCTATTTGTGTGATACACTAGATGTGACAGTTTTACTAATATCTTCCTCTCTGTTTGTGTGAAACACTAGATGTGACAGTTTTACTAATATCTTCCTCTCTATTTGTGTAATACTCTAGATGTGACAGTTTTACTTTTATCTTCCGCATCAGGAAAATGAGAACGTACGAGGGAAGTGTTGGCTTGAAAGCCCAGGACGTATCGCTCACAGTACAAGTACGATTTGGTGAGGCTGTTACTATTCATTCAATGAGTCGTTGACTTTGTGTCAGATGTTAATAATATATAACTAACTGATTGACAAATTATGAGTAATGAATAGATAGATAGACAGACAGACAAACAGATAGATAGATAGATAGATAGATAGATAGATAGATAGATAGATAGATAGATAGATAGATAGATAGATAGATAGATAGATAGATAGATAGATAGATAGATAGATAGATAGATAGATAGATAGATAGATAGATAGATAGATAGATAGATAGATAGATAGATAGATAGATAGATAGATAGATAGATAGATAGATAGATAGATAGATAGATTATCGACTTGAAAGTCCCCGGCCGCGACTGGGCGCTTGGCCAGCCATTCATTGTTCCTTTATGTCATGGTTAATTCTTAAAACCCTACACTTCATCTGCTTCGATGCTCGAAAAGATTTGAAGGAAAACTTTTTTTAACGAAAGTCTCGTCTATGACATTCCCAGGTTCCGACTTATCTGGTCGACCAACTGTGAAACTTGAAAACTGTCAGGCTAATGTTGATATTCTGGATGTCAACTTTATTGGAGTCTCATCATTTTTCTTGAATACAGTTATTTCGTTAACGAAGGATTTGTTGAAAAATTACCTAAATGAACAGGCGAGTGATTTACCTGTTGATTACTTCAATGTTTTTAAATCAATTTGTATTTATTTATTGTCAATGTTGTTGTTGTGTTTTTTCTTTTTTTTTAATTGGGATTACTTCAAGCAAAACGTTTAATATTAGATTTTATTGTACAGTGTTATTCGATCATTAACAACATAAGCTCTAAGTGTTATATGAACACTAGATTAGTTTTTAAGAAGCATTAAATTACTTCTTTCTATTTATTTACAACGTTAATTATTTTTTTTAAATATTACATTTTTTTCTTAAATCAAATTTAATTATTTGTTGTGACTATCTAGATCTGCCAGTTTATACAAAGAGAATTACACGAGGCTGCTCAAAACGAAATGTCTGGTATGAGAGGTGGGTTGTGTTGTAACTATAGCAGCATGTTTATCAGATCATTAAAAATACAGTATATATAAAACCTTTTATTTCTATGTTTTTATTTCAATAATTCTACTTTGTGGGTTTGTTTTTATTTTAAAATTATTTTATTGTGAACCTTAAAAACCTACTAAATGTGAGGTCCTCTATTAAATAACAGCTTTTACGGATAGGCAAACTTGGCGGTTGGCTTGGTTGAGCGGGTTTACTGTTGGAACTTTTATTTTGAATTAAACTAAAATGAATAAAAATGACTTAGCTGTTAGGGTCACATGGGCCACAAATGTCAAAGATTATTAAGAGCCAAGATTTGCCAGCAGAGACCTTGGCAGCGTTTTTGAACAGGACCAGGGGTTGGGTTCCAGTGTTTGTCGAACCGGTTGTTAAAAACACATAATCTTATTAACCAAAATATAGCAGAGTCTATGTTTTGAATCCATCACTGCCTAGGACCCCTAAATGTACCTTTGACTAAACCTTCAAAATTTACTTTTTCTAGGGCCCTAAAATGTAACTTTGTTTAGGCTCTGTTTATGCTCTGCTCCGTTTAGGCTCCACTCTGTTTAGGCTCTGCTCTGTTTAGTCTCTACTCTATTTAGGCTCTACTCTGTTTAGTCTCTGCTCTGTTTAGTCTCTACTCTGTTTAGACTCTACTCTGTTTAGACTCTACTCTGTTTAGTCTCTACTCTGTTTAGTCTCTACTCTGTTTATGCTCTACTCTGTTTAGTCTCTACTCTGTTTATGCTCTACTCTGTTTAGTCTCTACTCTGTTTATGCTCTACTCTGTTTAGTCTCTACTCTGTTTATGCTCTGCTCTGTTTAGACTCAGCTCTGATAGATTTTCATATAAGTGTTAAGAACTGCGAAAACTCTGTAATTACCAACACTAAAATGTTCAGACTTAGGTACAACATATTTTCAACTGTTTCAGTTACCTTTAATATTGACGATAAATTTGTGATGGACTACAGTTTAGACCGTTCTCCTGTTGTCACACAAGACTATATAGAAATACTGAACAAGGTAATGGTAGTATGTAGTGCGTCTTGTCAATGTAAGTCTGGAGTGAATCTTTTCAATTTTAGTCTGACGTGTATCTTGTCATAAATTCCAAAATAAATTGACAATATTGATCACTATCATAGGGTATCGTTTACTGGAAGGATGACATGAAGCCTCTCTCTGGACCGACTTTGCCGTTCCCAGAAATCCTAGATGTTAACTCCATGCTGCATGTCTGGCTCACAGAGAATATGGCCAACTCATTCGCTGAAGCCGCGCATAGACATAATTATATTAGCTTCAACTTGACAAAAGAGGAGGTAAGTCTGATTAGCTTGGGGGGAGGGGGGACACTTATTGTCACGCCTTTTTTTCCAACCCCTCCCCCCCCCCCGCCCAACCACCCAAGCCACACGCTTTTTTTTTTTTACCATTCTTTAACAATGCGTCACACTCAGGCCAAACCCCGACCCCCTAATGCGTTAGGTAATAAGTGAATGGTTCATTGGTAGATTGAAAGGAACACTGCATTATATTCAAATGTGTGGGTGGGGATGAATAAGACAAACAAAAAGGGCAGTGACGGGCTTGGTTGTGCCCCAGGCGGCACTTGCTTTGCCCTCAGCAGGCGGCGTCATTTTCACCACTTGAGTATTTAGTTTTACACCGGAAGTAAAGTGTCATTTTTAGATTCCGCCCCTGGCGCCACTATATCTGGTTACGCTTCTGAACTGGCTGTTAGAGTAAAGCTATTGTGAAGTTGTTTTTTTTTTAATCCAATTATTTCATTTCTCCAAAGCTGTCACCCGAGATTCAACCCATGCTGAGGACTACTTGCCCACCCATCACTTGCATTGGTGCAGCGATACCTGAGGTAAATAGTTCATCTCATTCTCTGAAAGGGGGGGGGAGGGCTCTTAGTAGTGGGAGCCCTAGACAGCCACCTATCTTGACTATCCATAAGAAAGGGTTGTGTCTATATTATTATATTGTATAAGGGGAGGTCCCTGTTAATCGAACATTTACAGTTGTTCTAGTGTAATGTCATTATAGTGTAATGTCATTCTAGAGTAATGTCATTCTAGTGTAATGTCATTCTAGTGTAATGTCGTTCTCGCGTAATGTCATTCTAGACCAGTATTAAGACAGTTATGAGTTTAAATAAGGGAATCTATCCAACAATAAATATAATGTTTATCAATACATGAACAGATGCATCGATAGTGGACACGCTGTTTGAAACAGCCCGCGCTCTGCTCCTCCCATCTTTTCCCATCATTGACTTTTAATGTATACTATATGTATAGTATACATTGTATACTATACTTCCGTATAGTTGGAAGTTGGTTAACATCATAGTACTACATAATTATTGATTAAATGACTACTTACAGTCATTTAGTTATGTGAATGTTTATCTTGTCCACGAAGTATTTTTAGAATAAATTATTAAGGAATAATGATCATTTTTTTTTAATTGTCGTATCACATGACAGATTGGAAAAGCCGTCGCTAACTCTATGGTTGAAATGAGAATTAAATCTTCGGCTGCCCCTCAATTAGCAATAACCTCCAGTTCAGTCACCGTTCGCTTGTACGGTGTCGTAGACATGGTTGCCGTCACTAGCTATGGGACGTTTATGGACATTATGAAACTAAATGTGGTGAGTTGTGTATCAACTTTTTCTAGATCTTAGTGACAGTAGAGACCATGGATAGATAAATAGATGGAGAGGCGATTGGGGAGAGATAGAGAGTGTGTGTGAGTGTATGCGTGTGTGTGTGAGTGCATGCGTGTGTGTGTGAGTGTATGCGTGTGTGTGTGAGTGTATGCATGTGTGTGTGTGTGAGTGTATGCGTGTGTGAGTGAGTGTATGCGTGTGTGTGTGAGTGTATGCGTGTGTGTGTGTGTGTGTTTGAGTGAGATACGACAGCACGGCACTATCTATTCACATTTCTGTGATTTTTTTTTTATCATTGATTTTTTTTTAAATCTCCTCTCAGCGTAATAAACACATCAGTCTTAGCCAGACAAGAACAAACTATGACCGGTCAAGCTGACTGATTTAGTCCGCGCTCTGCTCCTCTCCACACTTCCCGTCCATGACGTTTACTTTAATTGATAACATTCCATATTATGCTCCATCCATCTGTTCTTTGGCCTGTTCTATTTTCAAATATAAGAGCCCAAAGTGTGACCCCCGGGTTCAGAAAGTTTGCCCACCCCTGGTCTAAGCACTGCTTCCTTATTTGAATCATTTTTATTTTAATATTTATCTGTGCTCTTATGCCCTCGCCCCCCCCTTCCCCGTTTCCCAGCATGCATATTTCCACGTTTTCATTCATTCTTCCTTTCAACCTATTTACACAACTTGGGGTTGCCACCTATAATTCAGAGAGCTAGGGAGCGACCGATAATCGGATCGGTATCGGTATCGGACCGATATTGGCACTATCGGTTAATATCGGATCGGCCTATTGTTTTAGGGAGCGACCGATAGTCGAACCGATATTGGCACTATGGGTTAACTATCGGACCGGCCGTTTTTTGGCTGCCGATACATTGTTTTTTTTTCACAACAGAGTTGCAGAAAAAAATCAGTAAATAACCCAATTCTATAACCAGATCAGACAAGATTTAAAAAAAAAAGGAAAAAAAAAAACCCGTACACAGAGATATGACCTTGAAACAATAGGATTGGCATTTTTTAATTCTAATGTATGACCTTGTATGATACAATTAGTGAACATCTGTGTGTATTTTTTTTTGGGATGGGAAGTTGAGGGGGGGGGGGTAAATAAGACACGCGTGGGCGAAGTGTTACAAAATATGTGAACATGGGTTGACATACGTCATACAGCACGAGAAAAACACGTGTTTGGTATTGTTGTTGCTTAAGGGGCTGTCCATTAATTACGTCAACAAAATAGGGGGGAGGGGGGGTCAGAAAATTTTTGACAATTGTTGACAAGGGGGAGGGGGGGAGGTCAAGAAAAGTTGACGTCAACAATGTTACATTTTTTAATTTAATATAATTACTTAATAAATAGGAAAATTAAGCAGCGTTTGTAGTTCTGTGTTACACACTCGCTTAACATTCAGTATTTCAATTAAACTTACTATATTCCTACTAATTTTGCCACATAAACATTTTGGAAGCCACCTTTTTTAAGGGGGGGGGGAGTAATCAAATGTTGACGTAATTTAATAGGGGGGGGGGGGTCTCTGGAAGTTTGACAAGTTGTTGACAAGGGGGAGGGGGGGAGGTAAAAATCGCCAAAAATTTGTTGACATAAATAATGGACAGCCCCTAAAAAGAAAATATCGGTATCGGTATCGGTAAAAATGCTGGGGGGAAATATCGGTATCGGACTATCGGTAAAAAGGCATATTGGTCGCTCCCTACAGAGTTCACAAATAAAGAAGACCCACTGCCATCGTTCATAACGTCCGTCCAACACAATGTCGGGTCAGATCAGAAAAACTCTGGGGATGAGATCACAAGTTATGATATCTGGGTTTGTA
>JAGDYQ010000049.1:1992027-1999527 GCA_021962125.1 Bulinus truncatus | reverse complement strand
GGAAAAGTAATGAAATAAAAAACGAATCAAGGGGAGCCACTCTAAATTCACTAGGCCAACATGGTAACAATAAGAAAATGACTCATATGATTTTTATTAATGCTTAGACAATAACAGGAATAATCAGTAACACCGACAGAAATAAATTCTGGACCCTCAATGCAATAAAGGCATGCACCCCCTTTCCCCCCCAAATAAATGAGTTTTATAGCCAAATAGTTCAACAAAAATTATTATCCAAATGATATAATGGACCCTTTTTCATAATAATATAGAAAAAAGATAACAGACCAGACTTTTCTGAATTTTAAGCCCATTTTGTATTTCAGGGGTTCCTGGTCATCAGTACAAATCTATTGTGGGCTGGACTATAGACATGACTAGCATTGTGGAAACTTGAAATGAAAAAAAAATACATTTTAATTTGCCTGTGGTTTGAATTCTTTGTAAGTTAATGTTTAATTGATGTTTTGTGTTGACAGACAAATAAGGCAGATCCATTATTAATATGCAAACTAAGAAACCGCCATCTGCATAAAGGTAATTTCCAATTCATTAGATCTGATGATGTTAAGGTGGACTCCAGATGGGTGAAATAATTTCGTATTATTTTACATGCAAAATTATCAACTGAAGTTACATCAAAGAGTGAAAGTACATCTAATGTTGCATAAAGAAAATGTTGAGATACAGAAATGAGATGACACAGAAAATGATTCCCAGGTTAAAAACTTGTTTAATAAAATCAAGACAAAAAAAAAATCAGGTATAATGATAGTTTTAATGAATTTTTAGTCAGTAATTGGAAAATGTTTACATAATAACAGCTGTGATACACACACTCTGAAATACTAGTACACTTCAATAAAGTAAACAAAACGTACACTGTGTACTAGACATTTAGCCACATAAGGCAGACATCCAACCAGGCACGCCAAGAGGGGGGAGCAGGGGGGGGTCATTGCCAGGGGGCCCGCAACTGTATACTGTAAGGGGGCCCGGCTGCCCCGACCATGTCAATTTTTTCACGAATTATTGTTTATTAAGGGGCCCGCAATGATGTCCTGCCCTTGGGCCTGTGTTGGCTCTCGGCGCCACTGCATCCAACTGCTGTAAACTGCAATAATGTAATACACAGGACTTAATGTTAATCAAAATAATTATTCAACTTTTTTTTTTTAAGTATGCCTAAAATTTTTATGAAAAAACTTGACAATTAGTTATAAAATCAAAAAATTTACTTCATAAGATCAACATGTATAAAAGTGTGACATATACAGTCCATGAAATAAAGTCATGTCTTGAATTATTAATTCACTAACATTACTCATTTAACATTATCATAGATGTTAGCTCAGGCACAAGAGATTACAACAAAACAGGCTACTGATTTAAACATCCAGTAATTACAATACATTGGACCAAACATATTAATGGCATGAGGGGGTAGTTTTCAAATGAGTTCATTTTTTCTGTGGAAAATACCGAAAGGGTTCTGTCTCTGTGATACATTTTGTTTAAGGTTTAATCTTTGTGTTTCCTCTAATAAATATTTTTTAGTTTTGTTCCCATCATTCAGTTGTATATTTTACATTGTGGGTTCAATAATTTTAAGAGTTGCATGTGTTCTGAATTGTCGAATCACTCTTATCTCATAACAGAAATAATGCATTTTCAATCTACTGGCCAACCTTAAACATATTTGCACTAATAGAGAACTGTGCATAATTCTACACAAATAAAAACAACATATGACATAATCCAAGAAAAAAATATATAGGCCTTTATGCTTCACACATTTAATACAAACAAATAAATAAAGGTAACCAAATAACACAAATTTAAAAAACAAATAAATGCTAAATTTTTAACTGGATTAATAAAAAAAGCCAGAAATGTATCCAATTATTCATTCAGAAAACTTAATTTAGCTAATTCAATCCATACAATTTTGTGGAATTGTTAACAAAACAAAAACTATTCAATAATTAAAAACTTTTCATTATTCAACACCAGATGTACATTAATGTAACAAGCCAATATGGAAATATTAACCCATCATATGCTGTACATTAATGTAACAAGCCAATATGGAAATATTAACCCATCATATGCTGTACATTAATTGACAAGCCAATATGGAAATATTAACCCATCACCTGCTGTACATTAATTGACAAGCCAATATTGAAATATTAACCCATCACCTGCTGTACATTAATGTAACAAGCCAATATTGAAATATTAACCCGTCACCAGCACACCAAAATTCCCAAAGGCCAACTGATTTATAGTTCAATCCATTAAAGCCTGGTCAGATTCTATGTGTTCACCTTCAAGTTTTCCAAACGAAGTAAAATATAACACAATTAATAATAATTCTTAACAAAATTGAAATTAATTTATCAAACCAAGCTCATAATCAAAGTTTTTGATATGATATACAAGTATTTATAAAAAATATTTGCCGAATATCTAATAATACTTATTGAATACAATTTGTTACGATATTGCCATTTTTATTTCACAATACTATTATCTGATGAATGCAGGTGGAATAAGTGGGAAAAAAATTACTTAATGGCATGGACATTTGATCTTCCATTTAAAATTATTATTTTTTTTAGAAATGTGCCAGCATTACTGATAATACAGTCACCATTAGAGATAATACAAGCTATACAACTACAGTCACCATTAGAGGTAATACATGTGCAAGCTATACAACTACAGCCATCATTAGAGGTAATACATGTACATGCTATACAACTACAGTCACCATTAGAAGTAATACATGTATAAGCTATACAACTACAATCATCATCAGAGGTAATACATGTACATGCTATACAACTACAGTCATCATTAGAGGTAATACATGTACAAACTATACAACTACAGCCATCATTAGAGATAATACATGTACAAGCTATACAACTACAGCCATCATTAGAGATAATACATGTACAAGCTATACATCTACAGCCATCATTAGAGATAATAAAATCTATACAACCAAGAAAAGCAGTTCACAATAAATCAGTGAATTTTTTCCCATAATGATAAATTACTGAACAATATAACAGCAAATTTAAAAAAATTAATAAATGTTTATAAAATATTTCCAATGTGACAACCATTTTAAGAAAAAGAATTGTGTTCAATTTATCAATAACAAAAGAGGATGAGAACTCAGAGAAGTCTACAGAAGAAGTAATACTGATGTGTAGTTAACCTATTACAGGAATCTTTTTACAGCCCATGAAGTCCAATTAGGGCAGATGAAGACTGATACTAAGCCACAGCATACTAGGAGATTGTGTGACTAGCACAATGTCCAACCTCCTTCACATCCCCTAATTTAATGTAAGGCAGCCATTTTCATCAGGGTGGACTGATGAACTTTGACTAGGAGCTCGAAAAAATCCTGAACACTAAACTGGGCTTGAACTTTGAATCTTCAGGTTGAAATAAGTGTTCTACATCACATTACAATTCATGCCCTTAGTTTGCGCAAATTAAATTTTTAAAACATGGCTGCAGAAATGATGGAAAAGGGGGGAGGGGGGTGTAAGAAAAAAGGTACAGAAAGTTGACTACACTAGTTCCACCACTCAATTATAATAATCAATAAAAAGTACAAATATATAAGAAGTATAAGAATGTATGGTCTCTGAATAGATATCATTATCAAACACAACGCCTAGGACAGTGATTCTCAAACTTTTAGGCCTCACTAATACGATAGTTTTGGTTTGGTGACTCACCTTAAAAAACTGTTACGCAAGAGAAACTATTATAAAAAAAAAAAGAATAAAACTTTTTACTATGCAGATTTACTAACTTTTAGTTTTGTAATATATAGAGAAATAAAGTTGTAATATGTAATCATGCACAGGCTTAGGTTATTTATTTATTATGGTTACTATCTAGTTAAAAATGTAGGGTACACACATAACAGGTATGTTTAAAAACTTTATATAAAATAATTTAAAGACTATATTTGCCTCAAACTCTTACAACATGTCACTAAGCATAAAAATAAAATTCTTGGGTATTTGGTATAAACCATAAAAAAGACATTGTTTACATAATGTACATAAATAAAGGTACCTGATAAGAATGAATTGTAACAATTTTTTTGAACAATTAGCAGTTGAAATATTTGGGTATTTAAACATAAGCATGCTTTTTATGTATCAACAAAAGAAAAATTACAAGATGCAAAATATTGTGAAACACTTAATGTAACATAGAGATCTTTCTTATAATATAAAAGATATAAAATAACATAATAACCATGTCATAGTCTGATGAAACAGTACATAAATGATTAAGTTGTAAAGTGAGTTTTTTAAGTAATAGTTCCAGTTTACTAAGAAAGAAAAGGGTATACTCTCGTGATTAGATTTGAGATTCATAAATTTAAGTAATTTTATTTATATAGCTTTATTTCACACAAACATTCACTGACTGTGATTCAGAAAATTATCTTAAACATTGCACAGATTAATATCAGCAGTCTTAAAGCTAATATTTCACTACTTTAATAAGAAATGAATAATTAGAAAACTGCACATATAATTAAAAGAAAAAAAAAACTGTAAAGTATGCAATGAAACATTTAAAGTGCTAAACCTGAATATAACTGAATCTTTGCCATTTTTAATTGGATATGAACATATTTATAACAGATGCTTAGTGCACAGATCATCTAAAGGTTAAAAAATAATTGTTTCATACATGACGACAATATGTTCTGATAATGGCAACCAATTGTAAACTACAGTAACTGTACAAAAAAATTAACCCAATCATACATTGAAATCAAAGTTTACTGATGATATATCAGGTTAATAGTATTGTTTGTTGCCAAGTTTGTTTGTTTTTTAAATCAATAAATCAAATCAGGACAGTAAAATGAGAAAAAGTTTCATCTCTCATTTACCACTATCATAAACTGTATAAAGCGCTTTAACTGTATAAAATCTAAGTAAATTTACATAAATATATATTTACAACCAACATTCATGAACAACAAAGTTCTTTAAATTTGATAGAATCAATGCTTATATATTCTGTATTTTTAAAATACTTTGAGAAGATTTCATAAATTGATGGATACAGATTGTTGCCTGATGGTCATAACAACCAGACATCAGACATTGCACAGAGTATCGCATATGGTCAGCACAAAGTGTTCATATAATTGTTGTAGTTTTTTTTTATTCAAATGATAGAAATATGGATAATGGGTGGAATTTCCAATTTATCCATGTACCTCTCCAGTACTTCTATGTTGCCTACAATACCATTAAAAGTTGCCTACAATACCATTGCACTATCAGCTATGGTAAGGATAAAAAAAGAGCAATACGAAAACTGTACCAAAGAAATTAATATCTAATTCTGTTGTTTTTTTTTTTTTAAAAAAGATCACGGAAAAGTGTATGTAATGAAGGCAAAAAGAAGTTAGGAAAAACAAAGAGGGTATAGTGCACATTTTAAAAGCTAAACTACTCTTATTGATATTACATAGGCCTCCGTCCATCATTTTTTCAAATAAGCAGGGTTATCTTAATGTTATCATTAGACCAATTGGATATGAAGTCTGTCCTTTTTTTATTCCTTTTTCTTTCACATAAAAGTTATTAAAAAAAAATTAATTCTTCAACCCCCACTCACACACTGATACAAAAATATCTCATTTTTTTTATTAAGATGTGTGACCCAGGATGCATAACACAATAAACATTATACACGTACTCTCATCTCATCAATGTGTTGAATTCTCAAAGAAACAGTCTGTTATTAAAACAGTGCCAAAAAGTAAACTCTTTTCTGGCAACTGTAGAATATTTGCCCCCCTTTTTTCTTTTCAACAATAAAAAAAACATATTTTATTGACACTTGTAATTTTACAATTTAATTCCGATATTGTGAAATATGTCTTCACTTATTTTCATTTCAAACAATTTTGTTAAGAATTTACATATACTCCAGAAGAATACAAGGTTAAGTTTTTATCTTTGAGATGATGGGAAATTCAACATGAAGGCAGGAGTCTCCACTTCAGGTTCATACATTGCTTCATAGTATTCCAAGCAGCCGTACCATTTAATGGCACCATCTTTGCTGATGAAACAATGAATCTTCAGCTCCTCCGCCGGATCCTGAAAAGTTTCCACGACCAAAGAGTCGCCCCAAACACTTGGAGAAAAATGAACCACAGAAATTCGCATGACGTAAAAGTCATGTAGCATATTGGCTAAGTTTGGGTAAAAATTACGATTTGCTGCTATGCTAATATTGTCTATGAAATAACGTGTATAGGAAGGGTGTCTAGTCCTACCACTTGTGTCTGTATCTCTCAAAGGTACAACCACATGGTGAGAGAATGTTTTACCCACTGCATCAGGAGGCAGTATTGGACGATAATTGTCTGGCATCTCTGGAAGCAGCCGCAGGAACTTTAATCTCCACCAGTCTGGAATTTGTTCTGTCAAGCCTGACTCCCGATGGACAAGGGAATTACAAGATTTCACCATTATTGAGGCTCGCTGTCGCCCACCAAAAGTAGCACTACTGCGAACAGTGTACATGGTATCCATCATACCGGTTAGTTTAAGAGAAACCTGCAAAAAAAAATGTACATTATCAAAATACACATGTATTTGTATTATAATAAGCTGTAGGCTACAAAGTAAAAATAAATTTCTTAAATATTTCATTAATTTAACAAATAGTTTTTTTTTTCCTTCCTGTCAGCTTGGATAAGCTATACAAAATGTACCTGTATTGGAGACTTTGGAGTTGTAGTCTCATAAAAATGTCTACGAATTTCCATGACCACTGCTTTAGCATAGCTGCCAATGCCTTTACGAATCAGATTTTGATAGTCTAAGAAAGAATGAATATTTTCATAAAGGGCAGCATGTTCCACTCGACCGATCATATTCATTAGTCTATGCAAATCAGGCTGACCTGAAAAAATTATATAATTATTATATTTTAAAGAATAAAGAAATATTTCAAAAGCATTAGTTAGATTAGTAGGTCAGCTATTCAATGCAAAATAAGGTAATGTTTAACAGATAACCATTATGTAATCCCTGTTAATTGAAACTGACTTTTGGAGAAATATAAAGAACATCCAGTTATGCAACAATGACTATTAAATCTGTAAAATCCTTTCTATAGCGAAAAAAAATACATTAAAAAATACATAGATGAGTGTCCAGATTTTTTAATTTATTTTCCTTTGATTATATATAAATATTTATATATATATTTTTTAAGTCCCTGAAAGGATAAAATATATTTTGCTTATATACAATATAACACTAATGGGACAGATTTATTAATGCCCTTATTACAACACCGGTAAAGCCAATAGTGCAAAGGCCATAGTAACACCACAGAGAAAATTTACCAGGTCCTGAAAAAAATAAACAACGCTCATTAAAGATTGAATCCTGGGACTCCCAGGTAGACAATTGT
>JAGDYQ010000049.1:1967244-1991527 GCA_021962125.1 Bulinus truncatus | reverse complement strand
TTTGATGGAAGAATATCCAATAGTTTTCCATCAAGTTCTTGTGAACATTGGTCTTGATTAACACAATTATACAAATTTTAATCGTAATTTTTTTTGTCTCAATAAAATGTTAAATAATGCAATTTTAAAATTTAGCGTATCAACTGCTCGGATATTTGGTTAGATTTACACATAGATATATGGATTTACATATCCATCAGGTGATAATATTCAACTAGGCATTAAATTAACAAGTGCGTTCAGAGAGTAACTTGTATATTTCTCAAAGTCGCATTGGTTTTTTTTTCCTTAAATAATTTTTCATTGTTTATATTAAGAGTTTCTGGTTGTTATGTGCAAATGTCTAACTGCTTTACATATCTCAATGTTTCTTTACACCGTATCAATATTTCAGATGTCTCACACTGATTAAATCTATTATCAGCAGGTCCCTCTATATTTCACCTGAGTGTCTGAATGTTTCACAGTAATGTTACAGTGCAGCATGTATAGTGTTACTCTACAGATCCTTTCTTTAGGTGGGCAAGCCAGGCGACGGCTAAGGGCTCCGACTTGTAAAGGACCCACTTCAAATTCTAATGTCTCTATAATGGGATACTTTCAAGGCCCCCCCTCCCTGTAGGTACTTTTGATAGAGGTCCTCAATATCCGTTAAAGTCTCAACACAGGGGCCCGATAACATAAAATGTCTCTGCTTAATGTAGTCATGAGGTCCGAAAGTTTCATTTGAGTGTCTGAAAGTTTCATTTGAGTGTCTGAAAGTTTCATTTGAGAGTCTGAAAGTTTCATTTGAGAGTCTGAAAGTTTCATTTGAGAATCTGAAAGTTTCATTTGAGAATCTGAAAGTTTCATTTGAGTGTCTGAAAGGTTCATTTGATGTAACCTCTTGCAAGATAAAATTAAATTTCAGCACAAATATATATATATATATATATATATATATATATATATATATACACATATATATATTTATTTATTTATTTATATATATGACTAGAGCACCACAATTCTATTTTTAAAACCGTTGGCATAAAAACACACACACACACACACAAACAAAACTTAAATGCTTATTTAAATGAAACAAAATAAACCTTGCCTCTGTTTAAAAAAATTCGCCCTTTATTTAAATTTGCCAAATAGTTCTGTATTTCACCAAAGACATAATGCAATCTTTTGTTTCGTTATCATTTTGTTGCGTAAAAAAAAAAAAAGTTACATATCCCACATTGCAATTTTCTCACGTGATTAACCCTCTAATTTATAATAAAATACATACTCTCCAAACCGACCCACTTTTTTTAGCCAAATAGTCAAGAACTCAAGATGAAATATGTAAGATGTTTCTTACCTTTATTTGTGTCTATATTTGTGTTTATTAACTAAAAACGTATCGTTTTTTTATTACCGCATTTTATTAATATCTTTTTAAAAATGTATTTCAATGTCGGTGTAGTTTTATTTTTATATTAATTATTGAATCCCTCTCTTTTTTTTTTTGGTAAAAAATAACATCTGGAATTATTCTATATTTTCTGAATGGTGTGGAACATATCTGAAGAATAATAAATTACTAAAGGCCATTTGATATGAAATTGATAATTAATAGATGATTATTGAAAATAGATGATCATTAGAAATAGATCATTATTGAAAATAGATGATCATTGAAAATAGATGATCATTGAAAATAGATGATTATTGAAAATAGATGATCATTAGAAATAGATCATTATTGAAAATAGATGATCATTGAAAATAGATGATCATTGAAAATAGATGATTATTGAAAATAGATGATCATTGAAAATAGATGATCATTGGAAATAGATGATCATTGAAAATAGATGATCATTGAAAATAGATGATCATTGAAAATAGATGATTATTGAAAATAGATGATCATTGAAAATAGATGATCATTGAAAATAGATGATCATTGAAAATAGATGATTATTATTTTTTTAAGCTGAAACTATGTAATCAAAGCATCCGTCTTTTAACACTTTCTTGGTTTATAAAGCTGACCGAAATGCTTAGCAGTGTGCCATTGACACAAGGTAGTATTTATTTATTTATTCGTTAACACAAATTTTGAGTGAACTAACTACATCAAACCCAACCAAAAAGGGATAACTTAAAAAAAAAACAGTTAAAGTCAGTGTAATCAGAGCCGTAGCTAGCTATTGTAGCGCCCTGTGCGAATGAAATTTTCGGCGCCCTCCGTTCAATCTGAAAAGGGGACGAACATATATCAGCACTCTCTCTGCGGCCCTTCTTAGTTCGGCGTCCCCTTGCGGCCGCATAACCCTCATTAACCTTCCTATGCCAACGAGTACAATGCATTGAAAGGTAACAATACATTTTGACGTCATTGTAATCTCTTTATCTTAAACATCGGCTTCATTAAAAATAGGTTTAAAAATGTTTTAAAAAAAGATGAACACGCAAGAACGAAACTAAATACAGTAAATGTACGAATGACGTCATGCGTAGTGAAAGCAATGTGAACGACAGAATAGGTTTTTCACGTAACATGTTCAATAATTTAATAAATAAAAAAAAAAAAAGTTACTTGCGATCGTCAGCATCAGATGGGAACTGAACAAAATATTAGGGCAATGAATTAGAAATATTTTCAGAACACAATAGAGGCGAACTGATTTCTTTCAGGGCGATTCGTAACGTCTGTCCATTATGGTGTGGACAACGAAAGGTCTTTGTAGTTGGCACATAATTTTAAAACAGAATATTGATTGATGTGCATTAGGAGAATTGCTTGGTTACAATGTCAGGTGCTTTTTATGTATTCAGTCTGAAATAATCTGGTCTCTGGAAGAAATACACGATATTCAATATTAGAAAATACTTTTTTAATACTCTTTATTAAACTCAAGTAATTTATTTCTATCTAAGATTTTAACATTATTTGACAAGTACACAGTTTTTACTGAAAGCTAATTTGTGTGTTATCTATGTATCTATCTATCTATCTATCTATCTATCTATGTATCTATCTATTTATCTATCTATCTATCTATCTATCTATCTATCTATCTATCTACCTATGTATCTATCTATCTATCTATCTATCTATCTATCTATCTATCTATCTATCTAACTACCTACCTACCTACCTACCTACCTACCTACCTACCTACCTACCTATCTATCTATCATCTATCTATCTATCTATCTATCTATCTATCTATCTATCTATCTATCTATCTATCTATCTATCTATCTATCTATCTATCTATCTATCTATCTATCTATCTATCTATCTATCTATCTATCTATCTATCTATATATATATATATATATATATATATATATAATCTTATCTATCTATGAGTCTATATTTCTCTATCTGCTTATCGGTTTTATCATCTCTGTCAGATATTAGAACGTTACTGTGTTGCTCTATTTATAAAAGTAATTTTCCGTAAGTTTGAATTTTAACAGCGAGACTCCCATAATTCACTTCTGACTCGAACACTGTATTTAACACTCCCATATTTCACTTCCGACTCGAACACTGTATTTAACAATCCCATATTTCACTTCTGACTTGAACACTGTATTTTTAACACTCCCATATTTCACTTCCCACTCGAAACATTGTATTTTTAATTCAACATTCATCACTTTGCTTCAGATGCAGGCCCTAGGAGCCCTGCTGTCAACAGTGGTTCTCACGTCGGCTGTCGTACCAAACACAAGGACCCGGCTGTCTGCCCTGTCCCTTCACGACAACTACAGTAATCACGTTGGGGCGGATTACTGTAAGATGTGCATCAGCTTCTCTGGCCAGGCCATTAATGAGCTGTTGAACATTGTACTCAGTAAGTTGAACATTGCACTCAGTAAGTTGAACATTGCACTCAGTAAGTTGAACATTGTACTCAGTAAGTTGAACATTGCACTCAGTAAGTTGAACATTGCACTCAGTAAGTTGAACATTGCACTCAGTAAGTTGAACATTGCACTCAGTAAGTTGTACAGTGCACTCAGTAAGTTGAACATTGCACTCAGTAAGTTGAACATTGTACTAAGTAAGTTGAGTTGAACATTGTACTAAGTAAGTTGAGTTGAACATTGTACTCAGTAAGTTGAGTTGAACATTGTACTCAGTAAATTGAGTTGAACATTGTACTAAGTAAGTTGAGTTGAACATTGTACTCAGTAAGTTGAACATTGTACTAAGTAAGTTGAGTTGAACATTGTACTCAGTAAGTTGAGTTGAACATTGTACTCAGTAAGTTGAGTTGAACATTGTACTCAGTAAGTTGAAAAACAAAAAACTTAGTAAGTTGAAGGTTTTACTGATTTGAACGTTATAACGAGTAAGTTAACGAATAAAATGAACCGACCACTCGATTGATTTTGCTTCACTTATAATGTTTTGTGTAAGCCGGACGTCTGTGATGTATTTAAATCTGACATTGTTAGTGCCCTATGTTATAGTATCGGCATCAAGGCCGTTATCCTATGTTATAGTATCGGCATCAAGGCAGTTATCCTATGTTATAGTATCGGCATCAAGGCGGTTATCCTATGTTATAGTATCGGCATCAAGGCGGTTATCCTATGTTATAGTATCGGCATCAAGGCGGTTATCCTATGTTATAGTATCGGCATCAAGGCTGTTATCCTATGTTATAGTATCGGCATCAAGGCTGTTATCCTATGTTATAGTATCGGCATCAAGGCCATTATCATATGTTATAGACAAGTTATAGTATCGGCATCAAGGCGGTTATCCTATGTTATAGTATCGGCATCAAGGCGGTTATCCTATGTTATAGTATCGGCATCAAGGCGGTTATCCTATGTTATAGTATCGGCATCAAGGCGGTTATCCTATGTTATAGTATCGGCATCAAGGCTGTTATCCTATGTTATAGTATCGGCATCAAGGCTGTTATCCTATGTTATAGTATCGGCATCAAGGCGGTTATCCTATGTTATAGTATCGGCATCAAGGCTGTTATCCTATGTTAAGTATCGGCATCAAGGACGTTATCCTATGTCGCCTTGCGATTAAGGGCACCATAATCTTTTCACTGTTGATTAATTTCTGAATAATTACGCTTTCAAAATAAAAGGACCCCCGAAATTCAGTTTGCTCAGGCGCCAGCAACTTTAGGCCCGGTGGTGGATAAAGCTGTTATAAACATTAGCCTACTTTTCAAGAATATGTCTGAAGAATTAAATTAAATAGAATATTATGTGTTTAAACATCTTTTATCAATCATATAAGCAGCCAACGGCATTTATTTCTCTACATTTTTATAATGAGTTTTGGCGTTGTTGGTACGTGGAAGAAAAAAAAAAAGATAGGTCATTGTTCTTTATTCTCAAAAGGTTCTATGTGTTTGCTGATAGAATAAATAATTTGAGTTTAATAATGGGATATATTTGTTTGTTCTAACTTCTTAGATATGGGAGTTATAGGAACCTGTGCTGACCTCTGTGGCATACTGGAACAGAAAACCGGAAGCCAGGTGGTCGGGGCTGTTTGTAACATTCTTTGTGACATCGCAGGCGTCGACGAGTTTGTCAAGATTGTTGAGAAGTGAGTCAACCGACGACATCATTTTAATTTTAGGGGGTCAGGAGTGTCATAGGATGGCATCACGTGATCAGATTGATTCATTTGACTAAGGGATAAGGGGTGTTTTGTTTATTTGAGGGTGGGATAAGGGCAAACTACGTCCCGCGGGCAAACTACGGACAGTGGGTGAAAACAGGGTCGGCTTTAACGAGGAACGGAGACCTAATTATAATAAGTTTTTAAAAAAATTGTACATCTCAGATGCAGGCATATAAAGCTTCTCACATTTTCTCATTTTAATTTGTGTTTAAATGCAACTCAGCTAATGAATGATACATTTGTACTGTCTGTTTATGCATCTTTTTTTTTATTGTTCATTGAATGTATCAATCAATAATCGATATTGAAAAAAAATCCATTTGCCTTTCGTACATTGTCTCAGAGCTGACCTCGACCCCATCTACCTCTGTGAGTTGCTCAAAACCTGTCCAGTGTTCGACGGGGGTGATGCCACTGTTACCTTATTCGCCGTCAGTCCAAACAGCGGGCCACAAGGTAAACAACAGTATGTAAACAACAACACACGCACACACGAACACACTCGCATGCTGTGTTTGGCTGACATAAGCTGAGCACGATAGGTGAACGTCTTTCTTCGAGACCCATTTCTTCATAGTTGAAAGATTTTTGTTTAAATTACTGATAGTGAAACAAAATGGCTGACGATTGCCACAATTTATAAAGGAACCCCTTCAAATCCCATTAAATCCTATGTTATGGGGGCCTATATAGATGCTATTTCCTAGTGCACCCTAATATATTTTAATGTTTCTGCCCAGGACCCCATAATATCCCTTGAAATCTCTGCCTAGGGCCCCCTTATTAACTCTTAATGTCTCTGCCTAGGGCCCCCTTATTAACTCTTAATGCCTCTGTCTAGGGCCCCCTTATTAACTCTTAATTTCTCTGTCTAGGGCCCCCTTATTAACTCTTAAAGCCTCTGTCTAGGGCCCCCTTTTTAACTCTTAATGTCTCTGTCTAGGGCCCCCTTATTATCTCTTAATGTCTCTGCCTAGGGCTCCCTTATTAACTCTTAATGTCTCTGTCTAGGACCCCTTTATTATCTCTAAATGTCTCTGTCTAAGGGCCCCTTATTAACTCTCAATGTATCTGCTAGGGGCCCCAAATGTCTAAGAACGTCTGTGGCTGAAAACAATCAATTTCGTGGTACAGCAAATGCAATTTTAATTATTCACATATAATCTACATTTGTCGTAAAATTGATAGTTCTTACCACATATTAGATATGATATATAATCTGGGATTCTGACCACATTATAATATATATATATATATATATATTTATATATATATATATATATATATATCATACAGAAAGCGCATAATTATTTGAAAATAAATGAATTCCTACGTCCATTAAACAGGGAAGAAAGCATTGAACATCAACTTTGTGTCCAGAAATGGAACTGGTACTGGTGAGATTTATTTGTTTATACAAACAGTGGACCAGATCCCAGTTGGTGAGTGGATAGTGTATTTTACTCTAGTGAATACAATATCTGGAATGTGTATATGTTAGTGAATATAATATCACAATCTGCAATGTATTTGTTAGTGCGGGAAAGCTATTAGACCATTTGCAATATATCTCTATCTATCTATCTATCTATCTATCTATCTATCTATCTATCTATCTATCTATCTATCTATCTATCTATCTATCTATCTATCTATCTATCTATCTATCTATCTATCTATCTATCTATCTATCTATCTATGTGTGTGTGTGGGTGAGTGTGTATATGTATTTGTACAGCAAAGCTATTTCAACATTTACAATACGATGCTAATCTTTTTTAAAAACTTGTTCACCATGTGTGATATATAGCCTAATTGGTAGTTTACTGAATATATTTTGATCGTTTGCTATTTGAATGTGTAAGTTTATCAAAGACTTTCTCACAATTGACATGTACAATATATAATTGTACATTTTGTAATAATTTCTCATAATTTACAGTAAGATTGTGCACTTAAGTTAAGGTTATTATCACTCAAACTAGCATTAGGTTTTGTTCATAAATATATTTACCAAATACTGAATTTCTGGCTATTTAGCCTTGAGTCTAGCCTGATGGTGTTAACCCCTACCACAAACTATTTAAAAATAAATAAATATACAAATTAATCATCACTTTGTTTCTTTATTCTCCCTCCCCCCCCCCTTCCCCCGTAACCCTGTACTCCTGTTAATTATTGACGACGTTATTCTTGTAGGTATGTTCCGTTGTACTTTATCCCCCACACTGCAGCCCCGTAGCGTGAAAATTCTACAGCGTGGGCCAGGCATTCTACAGCAGGGACCAGTCAATAGCAGGAGGGGGGAGGGGGCAGGTTATACATTTTACCAAGTAGAATAAATAAGCAGATGGGGGCCAGACAAAACGCAGTGGGGGGGGGCGGTCCCCCCCTACCCCGCCCCCCGCACGCTACGGGCCTGCCACACTGATCGAACTGTCGCTAATGTTTGACCTCATTCTATTTGTATGATTAACTAATGATCAATAAATGATTAACTAATGATTAACCGAAACGTTTAAATCGCTTGGTAATTATTTTTTTTATTATAACAGACTTTATTTATTTATTGTTTACCCAGAGGCGGCCTGGCTACAGGAGCCACTGAAGGCTGGCCAGTATAGTTTGAACATTGAACTGGACGCTGAGCCTGACCCCGACTGTGACCCGACTCAGGATTTCTGTGAAGAATGGCTGCCTGGGCAGTATGTTGCCACAATTCGTGAGTGGGCATACTTTCAAATTATATTCCCCCTCCCCCCCCACCTCCCTCATTAACTAGTTCGATGACGTTTTTACGACATAAATATTTGAGCGACAGTGTAGCATAAAATTTTATTTTTACCCTTTAGGCCCGGTCAGTGAAATGTGTAGTCTCAGAACAAAAGCCAATAGCCGTAGACAGCCTTTGTGCCAGGGCGGACTTTTAATATGCCGCCCTCCTTTTTTAGAATCCGAACGCCTTAAAAAATCAAATAACTTAGAAAGCGAAACTGAATAGATCAAAGTGTCATAAAATATTTACATACTGTGAAATTCGAACGACCTGAGTGACATTTTGTTGTATGTATTGGACCTTTCCCATTTTCTGTCATGCTGTCTTTACGCCATTTTATACTATTGTTTTGTGCAGTGCTTTTTTCGTAAAGAAATAGGTTCCGGAACTCTGTGATGGATTGCCTAACTTTCAACTACCAGTTCGCACCTATTTTAATTCTTATTGCGCGCAATTTTAAAATAATTCAATTTTAACAAATTAATAATGTAATCAATTAATAATAAAAGTTAAAATACAAGAAAAGTAATAATTTTTCCTCGCATTGAAAAAGGTGCCGGTACCCCGTACCGGTGCGTGCCCGCACAAAAAAGCACTGGTTTTGTGTAAGTATCCGGTATTATTTATTTTCGATGCTAAGTTGAAAGGTTTTTCTTTTCGTGTTTTTTCCCCCAATATAAAGTCCTTTTTATGTACACCTCAATAACTGCCTTACATATTATTCCTTACTCTGTTACCCTCGTAATTGACAGTAGCTTATATTCCCTACCAGGGTTGTTAGTATCGAAGTATCGGTATCGGCCAATACAGTATCGGCGATACTTTTTTTAGTATTGGTTGCTGTATTGCCGATCCTTTTTGTATCAAGTATTGATTTGTATATCGCCGATATATTTTAAACAAAAAATTTTCGATACTCGATACCAATACTTTTATATTGCCACTATTTGCAGAAAAACAAAAGCGATTTAATACTTTGTCATCTACATAAATTCAAAGTGATTAGTAAAGTGATTAGCATTAAAATTGTGCTTTGACAATGTATCCCATTGTTTTTACATTTTTTGTTTAAACTTGAGAAACTTACACTCATTTTAATTTAAATAAAAAAATATTTTGTTGTTTTCAAAAGTATTGGAATTGTATTGGTATCGATTTCGGCAATACATTTTTACTTGAGTATTTGTATGGGTATTGGCGATACTATTTTCATGAAGTATTGGTATCGGTGTGGACTATACAATTTAAGAGTATCGTTAACAACCCTGTTCCCTACTACGTCACTCTGTAAATGACTGTAACTCGTGTTCCCTACTCTGTTACTCTGCGACTGACTGTAACGCATGTTCCCATGTACATTACAGAACTGTGTAACGGAGAATGCGGAAGTAAACACCCTCACAGCACAATCTATGACACCAAGAACACCACGTTCAGTATCACCAATTAAACATAGATATTGTAATACATTTCTTTTTCTATTATCTGTTGTTTTTGTGTTATAAGAGTCGTATTATCATGCCATATTGTAAGAAAACACACACGTTATAATGAAACTGTATTTGTTTCTTGGATGTTATTTATAACTTTGATGTCATAAAGTCCACCAGCTCATCCCCTACCCATCCCCCTGCTTGATTCCAACACGCGAATAGAAAGAGGAAAAAAAGGAAGATTAGGGAGGAACACCCTAATCTTTTAGCTGGTTAGACTTGAGAACTTTCATCAGGACCTGAAACAATGGGAGTTCTCTTGCATAAACCACACTAGATCTGGCAGACACCACACTAGATCTAGCGGATACCACGTCAGATCTAGCAGATACCACACAAGATCTAGCGGATACCGTACTAGATCTAGCAGAAACCAAACAAGATCTAGCAGATACTACAATAGATCTAGCAGATACCACGCCATATCTAGCAGATACCACAATAGATCTTGCAGATACCACACAAGATATAGCAGATACCACAATAGATCTAGCAGATACCACAATAGATCTAGCAGATACCACACAAGATCTAATATATACCAAACTAGATCTAGAAGGTTCTACACAAGATCTGGTAGATAGCACACAAGATCTAGCAGATACCACACTAGATCTAAATATTGTTTGCTATAATTTTTTTAGATAATTCTAGATATTTTAATCTTTTTTTGATATAGTTTCCAAATTTTCTTAAATGATATTTCATTTGTTTTCTAGATAATTAAATGTTAGAAGCACTTACCTATTCACTGACCTATTCACTGACCTATTCACTGACCTACTCGCACAAAAAAAAAATGATCATTCTTTGTCCTTTAAAAAAAAAATTGATACATTCAATACAAGTTCACAAAATCTTAAGAGATCTTATGGCCTCATACTTCGCAGTACGAGATTTCACACACACATACCAACACGCAGACACACTTTTTAAATTACATTTATACATTTACTAGCTGTACCGTGCAAAACCTTTGCATATAGTTATATCCCCTTATGCTTGATCTGTAGGCTAGGTTATTTTTAGTTTCGGGCAGATCCGATTTTTTTCATGATTGTATTTTAAACTGGAATACTATTGTATTAATTCTTTACTTTCGATTTAACGCACACTGGAAATGAGTATTATTATACATGTATATGATTCTTCTGACAGCGGACACTGTCTCACATACACATAATAAACCACAGACCCGGTGAACTTCATGTTCTTAAATTCGATCCGATGAACGTAACAAGAGAAAATAGATTTTAATAAAAAAAAAATGTTGTATTGATGCACGCTGCAAACAAGTGATGACCAAGACACAATAATTGCCTGTTATTCCTGTCACATCTGCTGAACTGAGTTTTGTTGAATGTTACACCTTTTTTTTATGTTACTTAAGTTAAGTTCGCCTGTACTCAATGTGGATTCCTCGCTTGTTATTTACTTAGTGAGTGCATATTGACACTGACAGGTAAACACACTTGAAGACATTGATTCTTACTGGAATCTCCCAGGGTGATTTTTTTTTTCTGGTTTCTTTTTTAAAGTGATAGTTTGGGTTTTATTTAAAATTGTGTGTAAACTTTTGTCATCAATGGGTGAAGTAATCGTTTTTTTGTGTTCTTGATTGTTTATTGTGGGTTTATTGATGGGGAAATTAGGGTGTGTATCAACTGTTTGAGTGTGTGTATGTGTGTGTTTGTTTTGCGTGATACGAATTTGAAAACAAACCAATGAAGAATAAATCGACAATTAAATCTCACGAATTTGTTGGTGTTGTACAACACATTTTATCGACACAGTTTAAGTAAGTCACAGTTTAAGTAAGCCACAGTTTAAATAGGTCACAGATAATTACTTACTCATTGCCTGGACGTTGAGAACTAAACCAATCAAACGTCTCTCTCTCTCTCTCTCTCTCTCTCTCTCTCTCCCCTCTCGCTATTTTTCTTCAGAGCACTATGCTATCGCTATTTTATCCTATCAAAAATTATATTCCGTTGTTTAATAAACTCCAATCCACTAGATTGTTCCTTACCTATGATTGTTCAATCTAAAATAACTCTAGTCAAGCATTATTCTCAACTAAATACACTTTAGACAGACGTCAGCATGACGTCAATCAAATCTAAAACCTTCCTTTGGATTTCCTTAAATCTTTAGTCGATCATTTTCTCTTGCGTATGAGTTCTCACTGTCCAAATAGTTTAGTAAAACTGTACACACAACTATTGTGGGGTTCAAACTATAGTGTCATCATTCACGTCTTCGTTTCAATAGTTTAAGTTATCGCGTGAGATCAACTAACTTCAAAGACGAGAACGTCTCTACGTTTCTGTCCCGCTAAGTTCCTTAAACTACCGATGACACAGCGCTGGTCCTCTGCACCTTGCCTTTCACACGCTCCCCTATTTTCACTAAACTTCTTGGTTTTAATTTGTATATGCTTTCATTATATTTCAATAAATAATCTTCAAATACCTTAAAATCAATAAGAAAAAAAAATTCAATGAAAGCATTTTTGTAAATGTAACAATTTTTCACCAAAAATATTCCGCGGTCAAGGAATACGCTGTGGCGGTGACACGCCGGTGACCCGCGGACTTAATGTTTGCCCACCCCTGATATATGGCTAAGACGAATGAGATATAAGATTAAAATTAATAGAAATATGAAATACCCCCCCTCTTACTTTTCCAATCATCGATTATGTTGTCATGACATCTAAACACTTATAACTATTTATTATGATAGCCGAATATTTATTTCATAACCAGGGCCGGTGATAAATACCAAAAAAAAATCTCTAAATAAAAGTACAAAATGTATTTACCATTAGTCTGGCTGATAGTGGTAAGTCAACATGTGAAGGAATCGAGGAACAAAGCGGCACGAAGAACAGTGTGGCTATTTATTCTTTGATCAACGAAAAAAAAAAATCTTACTAGCAAACAACCGATCAGTTAATTTGAAGTAATTTAGAAATTACCAGAGGATAAAATAATATCTCAGTTATACGAAAAATTGTGTTTATTGTCCCCGTTTTGTCTGTCTGTCTGTCTGTCCGTCATCACCCTAGATCTCAACAACCATAAGTCCTAGACACATGATGTATATATCATTTTGTAGGTCTTGGCCTGCCAAAAAATGACTTTGGTCCATTTCGCGATCTGACCTCTGAGGGCCGAAAAAGGGGGCGTATTAAGTACCGTTTTTTACTATATAAGCTATATTAACAAAGGAGCGCGCTATATCTAAGCAACCATAAGTCCTAGACCCATGATGTATATATCATTTTGTAGGTCTTGGCCTGCCAAGTGTACATCAAAAGTTCATTTCGCGATCTGACCTCTGAGGGCCGAAAAAGGGTGCGTTTTAAGTACCGTTTTTGCTTATATTTTAAATATAAATAATAAAAGCTAATCAAAGGGGCGTAATAATTATTTATTTTTGTAACAGTTATTCAATATGATTACTTCCCTCTCTATTTATCGTAACCGTAGCCACTGCTTACATGAAAATGCTCTAAAATGTCCTTTGTCCGAAACGGAAAAGACTTAAATTGCATGTTTTCCTTGGGTTAAATTTAACAATGTGGTTAGCGAAAGTAAGATTTATTGTAAAGATGGAAATGATATAGACGATACTCATTGTAAACCAAAACATATACAATCAAACCTCGGTTTACGAACATTATTCGTTACTGAGAAATGCTCGTAGTCCAAAACACTCGTATATCAAGGCAGGATTTCCAAATATGAAATAAAGAGGCAGAATTTCCAGATTTCATTGTATTAAACAGATTTATTGCTTACACTGATTTGTTTCATTGTATTAAAGAAATTTAGCAAACAGTCACAACACAGTCACAACAGTTACGACACTTTAGCAAACATTCACAACACAGTCACAACAGTTACGACACTTTAGCAAACATTCACAACACAGTCACAACAGTTACGACACTTTAGCAAATAGTGACAACACAGTCACTACAGTTACGACACTTTAGCAAATAGTGACAACACAGTCACAACAGTTACGACACTTTAGCAAACAGTGACAACACAGTCACAACAGTTACGACACTTTAGCAAACAGTGACAACATAGTCACAACAGTTACGACACTTTAGCAAACAGTGACAACACAGTCACAACAGTTACGACACTTTAGCAAACAGTCACATCACAGTCACAACAGTTACAACACATTAGCAAACAGTCACAGCACAGTCACAACAGTTACAACACATTAGGAAACAGTCACCACACAGTCACAACACTTTAGCAAACAGTGACAATACAGTCACCACATGCACAACACATTAATTAAACAGTCACACACTCACACATATGTTGACTATGCAAGAGAAACTCGCATACATTTCGACATAAAAACAAACAAAAAATGTCTAACAATAGTATTGCAAAACCTCGCTCATTTGTTCAGTCAGATTTTATTTAAAAAAAAAAACAAACTCGCTACAAATATAAAAACACTTTGTTAACTAATTTTGCTCGTCTTGTTAAACAAACATAAATCAAGTTACTCTACACCTAGCTTTGACTATTCAGCTTTTAGCGTCAATAGTAATTTTTTTTTTGGTCATAGATTAATATAACTATTGGAAATCAATAAGGCTATACACACCATTGTGTAACAGTAATGAAATTAAATTATAATACTATGTAAACTAAGTAATTTGCTATTCATTTATTATGGCATGCGCTGCAGTACTAGTAGGTATATTTTTTAAAAATTGCACGCATTGTTGAAATAATGAATATTTCTTCCAATCTATTGACGCTAATGATGAGCTAACGATCTATCACTAGCAATCTACAGGGGTCTATATGCCTGAAAAAATAATTTCACTTCTATTTTTTACATTTTTATATAAGTAATAATTTACATTGAATTATGACGATTTCCATGAAATGAACGCATGAATACGCCCATGTATCTATCTATCTATCTATCTATCTCACGTCACTTTCTTAATTAAATCGTAAATAAAATTAAAATGAAGTTCAAATAAAAAAAACAAACATTGAAGACAATTTTTTTTTACAAATATTTAATGTGTTCATTTTTAATAGTTCTTATAAATACACACCACATATTATATATTACATCTAATCTAATATGTGATGTACACATAATACACGACAATAGAAGATTGCTGACACTTTTTAATGAAACTATTTATAATAAACGCTGATACGTTTCCGCGTTCGCACTAGCTCCACGTACGTCAAGACGTACGATGTATTTTTTTTTTACCTCGTACGTCAACAGAATGAACTCTTATGATTTAAAGTTATTTCCTTTTCGCAATTTTTTCTAATTATACATTTAAATGAGAAGTTAGTTTGTGTGGCGCGCTAGTGATGTAGGTTGTTCGCTTGGCTGAGACCCAGTTAGGCTAGCTATGTGCGGGTTCGATTCCTACTCGAGACATAAATTTTTTTAGTCAAATTTTTTTTTTCAGGATCAGGGTTAGGGATAGGGGGTTAGGGATAGGGTTAGGGTGTGGTGCAATATCTATTGATGGTCATTTTTTTATAAATCATAAATTTTTTTTTCCACATTTTTTTTCAGGATTAGGGTTAGGGATAGGGATAGGGTTAGGGATAGGATTAGGGTTAGGGATAGGGTTAGGGATAGGATTAGGGATAGGATTAGGGATAGGGTTAGGGATAGGATTAGGGTTAGGGAAAGGATTAGGGTTAGGGATAGGGATAGGGTTAGGGATAGGGTTAGGGATAGGATTAGGGATAGGATTAGGGATAGGATTAGGGATAGGGTTAGGGATAGGATTAGGGTTAGGGATAGGATTAGGATTAGGCTTAGGGATAGGATTAGGGTTAGGGTTAGGGATAGGATTAGGGTTAGGGATAGGATTAGGATTAGGCTTAGGGATAGGATTAGGGTTAGGGTTAGGGATAGGATTAGGGTTAGGGATAGGATTAGGGTTAGGATTAGGGGTAGGGGTAGGGATAGGGTTAGGGATAGGGATAGGATTAGGGATAGGGTTAGGGTGTGGAGCAATATCTTTTTATGGTCCCCGAATAAAAAAAAATATCTCCGATTTTTAACAGTAAATGACGTCATCAACGTCTGCAGTAAATAAGAGTTCTCATTAGTTCTGTTTACTCTTTAAATGTGTTAAAACGATCGCCGATTTTGAGCACCATCATTGTGTAAGTAATAATATCATAATATAAACTGCATATCATAAGAGTTCATTCTGTTGACGTACGAGGTAAAAAAAAAAATACATCGTACGTCTTGACGTACGTGGAGCCTGTGCCTTCCGCGTTTCCTCATTTCCTCGTAAATGAAGGGAGATAATCTTCTAAATAACAAAATGATAATGAGACCAATGGCAACAACATAAAGAGGGGAAGACATTGTGGGTTAGAGAGTTAGTTACGTGTCCACTGGATGACGTCAAATATCAGTCGGCGGCCAGCACACTCCAGGTCTAGTAATCCAGCTGTAGATGTTATCGTAAACGTTGGACGGAGTCCTGGTGTGTAGTGCTTTACACAGATCACAGCACACATTGCTAGCTGGGCCCGTCTTTTCATACCTGAGGATCGGTCAAGTGGAACATTGACAGACATATGTTGAATAATTTAAATTAGACTGGTTCATTAATGAAAAAAAAAAAGACCGCGTGACTGTGTGTGTGTGTGTGTGTGTGTTTTCTTAAGCAGTGCAGTTCTTCGGACTTTGAGGGCCTTAGGCAATTAATTCATAGATATTTCTGGGCCCTAGGCGAAAGTCAATTAAAGGGCCTTCTAAGCAGCAGATTTAATATAAATTTATGATGACTCTGATAATGGGTTGGGGTGGCGGCAAGAAGGTTGCCTAGTTGTCGGATACTAGTGTTGCCAATGAAGATAGTCTTGCACTCCGGATACATTAGTTATCTTTCTCTGGGGAAAACAAAAAGCAACAACAACAACAACATAAGTAAACTGATGGGGAAACAAACCAAACAACAGCATATGTATATATGTTTACATGTTTTGTTACTAGTCAAGTCCCTGTTGGTGTAAAATGTCCATCACTCGACCCATCCTTCTTTCATCCTCACCACAGTCCAATATTCCATATTTTCGGAGGCACTACGGGAGACCTAGGCAAATGAATGGACTCGCCGGAACTAAAAAAAAGTAATGTCTGCATTGAAGGTCTCTGCAATACCGCAGTTCTCAACCGGTGGTACGGGTAGCTGAAAGGTTACGGAAAGGTTATGTAGGGGTATGAAGCGACTTATAATTTTCGCTTAAAATAACAATGATTTTGAAGAAGGTCGCCAGTTTGCTGCGTGACTCATAACCTAACTACGTGCCCAAGTAGTGCTTTAGAAAGGTAAGCCCATTCCATAATGAACATATTTACATTTATTCTCGAACTTTGCGAGAGGGGTAACCACTGACGTGCTTTCGCACCCTTCGGGATACATTCGCGAACAAAGGTTGAGAATCGCTGATGAAAGGAGGAGATTTTATCTCTAAGTTCATATAAACCACTCTTAGACTGTCTGTGTAGTGCCCATCTTTCATCCCCAAAAGTGCAATGTCGTAACATCACGTGATCTATATCTAGGGTGGCCGTTTGCGCCGCTCTGCCTTGGTTCTAGTGCGGATCTCAAGGAGACACATTATATTCTAATTGAACTATTATGGTTTATTTTCGGATAAAATTTACTATGGTGCGGCTGCGCTGTGTGACTTCATCGGTGGCCATAGTTGTTCCAGAGAGTACTGGATTTAGAAATAATCTCTGCAAAATTAATATACGAGGAATAATAATGAAATTGTTATAAATTGTCACCTTGCCCTCGGTAATGCATGATGAATAGGTAATTCCCTATAGCAGCGCACCGTATAATCTACTATTTAAAGCAGAGACTTTGTGACGTAAGAGCAGCAGAGTAGTGATGATGAGGCCGGCAGTGAAGGAGGTGGCCATTGTAGTTGTTGATTATAAATCAATTATCAAGTTCTGTGTTTTTGAACCTACGCCTGTGCTTTAGTGAATTCCATAGAGCAATTAGCATTATATAAAAATTTCCTATACATTCTACTAACCCATCTTTTTTCTTTTCTACTAACCCATCTTTTTTCTTTAGCATGGTCAGGTACTTGGTTTTATCACGTGCCAGATGGTGCAAGTATTTTCCCAGCTCCTCGGGGCTCGCGAAGTCTAAAGAGTTGACGTAGATGTCCGGAGGGAAGAATCTTTTGTAATCGGCCCCGCCCCTGACCACTGGAATGACGTCAGTGTCCGGAAATAGATTGAAGAACTTCTCCGTCACGTAATCACGACAAAACGAGTTCTCGAACGACAGGTAAAATCTGAGATAGGGAAATTGGAAAAGGTGAGTTACAGCAGTTGTATGTGTACAAGGGTAATTATTGTATTTTTATTTTAGTGGTTATCATTAGGTGTCGTAACACACGAGTGTGCCCGGGGCATATTATAGGTCAACCGTCTCAGACTCTAGAAACAAAGACACTGTTTATCAAGTAAAATACGAATAAAATTCTTAAGTTAATAAACTAATTAAGTTTTATAAAAAAAAACATTCAAGCGGGTACTCCTATAATTTATCTAATCGAAATACTGTTTACATAATGAAATAAATATGAAGCCTTTTATAAAAAAAAATATATATATATAGGCCTAAACAAACTACAAATTGCAATGGGAAGAAAAAACATAGCCATAATAACGATAAAGACGGTAGCAAAATTTACTTTTGAATTTAATGTCAATATGATATTTAAAAAAAACGTTATGGTGCATGGGGAAGTTGTATTTGTAAATATAAAAACATACATTATTCAACAGTTAAAACACGCATTTAAAAAAAACAACAACAATTTCATGATCTGAGGGGACAGCTTTATCATTCATTGACTGAAATAAAAAAAAAAGTTACAGTGAAACGAAATATGTCAACAGATGTTAACATATGGTTCGATTGTATTTAAAAATGTTGATTTTTTTGTTTGTTCTAATGTTACTTCAGAAATGACATTTAAACTTTTACACATTTACTTGTTGACATTTTTACCGCTATTTCTTTAAACCTGATGACTTTCTTTTACATATCCCATGACCTATTTACATTTCTCACATAACCTGGCAACTCACTTGTAATCACGTGACAACATCTCGAGGCATGTGTCTCTACTCCCTCCCATGGTGTAGCCCTTGCGCCCGCAGCTGTAGTTGCCGCATCGGCCGAAGACGTGGATCTGGACCTGACTGGACATCCGCTGGACGTAGAGTTCACGTTTAGAGCTGGTGTTACAATGACTGACGAACCAGGCTACGTCATACTTCTTCCGGTTGAAAATCTTTTCTGCGACAGCACGGAGTTTAAATGAACCAATGATTCATTGGTTATTGAATGAATCAATAAACACATGTTTTATACAAAAGCAGAGAAATGAATCAATGATTCATTGGTTATTGAATGAATCAATAAACACATGTTTTATACAAAGTATAGAAATGAGTCAGTGATACATTGGTCAATGAGTGAATCATTGAAACACATTCTTTAAAGACCTACAAAGCATCAGATTGTTTTCCTACTTTAATTTACCTCGATAAAATAGTTTTTCATTTCCATTTGTATATTTGCTGTGATATAAATGGTTATAAATAATTATAATACATCTTTTTTTTAAACATTCTAATGAATATAATGGAAGAATACAGAGAAGGAAAAAAAGTGAGGTCAAAAATTTATTAAGGTGCATTATTATCATTGATTATTGAGATTATCACTAATAGGCCTATCTTAATTAACATCTGATAATAGCTACTTCCTAAGTATGGAATTAAGAATAACTAAAACTTCCTCATTTGGTTTATATTGAACTTTTTACTGCTTCTAAGACATTGATTCGTATTTTACACCTACTATAGAAAAAAAATGTGTGTGTGTGTGTGGGGGGGGTGTTGGTGACCCCCCCCCCTTCCCAAAAGAAAAAAGATGTCAACATTGCAGTCAAAAAGTATTGTGGAAATAAATCTCTTTTTGCATTTATGCAGATAAATGATACAATATACCTGAACATGGAATCGAAAAAAATATTCTTAGAATATTGGGGGGGGGGCATAGGCGGAGATTTTTCAAGATATATGGGGGCCTTGGGCCTATTGGAACCCTTATAACACCAGATTTGATTGGACTTAAATTGGAAGATGGACCTTTAGACAGAGGGTACTCTAGTTATTGCCTTGTTTGCTAGAACGGCCTGTTCAGTCAGAATCTGCTGACCATACCCACATGAACGGCACTCTACTGACCATACCCACATGAACGGCCCTCTACTGATCATACCCACATGAACGGCCCTCTACTGACCATACCCACATGAACGGCCCTCTACTGACCATATATACATGAACGGCCTTCTACTGACCATACCCACATGAACGGCCCTCTACTGATCATGCCCACATGAACGGCCCTCTACTGACCATATCCACATGAACGGCCCTCTACTGACCATACCCACATGAACGGCCCTCTACTGACCATGCCCACATGAACGGCCCTCTACTGACCATACCCACATGAACGGCCCTCTACTGATCATGCCCACATGAACGGCCCTCTACTGACCATACCCACATGAACGGCTCTCTACTGATCATGCCCACATGAATGGCCCTCTACTGACCATTCCCACATGAACGGCCCTCTACTGACCATACCCACATGAACGGCCCTCTACTGACCATGCCCACATGAACGGCCCTCTACTGACCATAATCCGTATCAGATGGTGAGTCTCGAGCTTTTAGTCGTCCGTATTTACTAAAGAAGGTCGAATCATTTAAATACGTTTTAGTCCAGTTGAATTGACCACGAAGAAATGCTTGATTCAGGAGAATGAATCTCTTGTCTGTCATTGGTTCCCTGGAGTACATCAACCAGCTGTAGATAGGTGAAAGGTCAAATACAATATAGGCCTACGTTTATCACAAGAACAATTTTAAAAAAAATCTTACATGATGTTAAAATAACTAACATCAATAACATCATATTATCAAATGACATCAAATGACATTATTTAATACAAAAAGCAATAAAATACAAAACGGTTTGATATAATAAAGTGTAATGGCTACGAATTAAAAAGATGATTTAAAAAAAAAACGCATTTAAAAATCTAATTAAAAATGGCTTACATCATATAAATATTTATAGAAATTATAGGGACTAAAACAACTCTAACGCCGCCATTATGGATTAAATATTTCACTTTTTTAATTTTATATTTGTAGTGCCAAAAGTATTTATATTTATTGAAGATTAAAAATAAAATTGGTAACTTGTGGGTACCAAAACTAATAAATTAAAAAAAAAAGTAATGATTAAACATATCGATTTAACATAGATTGATTATAAACAGATAATTTACAGCAACAATAATTCTAGCCTCTGCTTCTCCCCAATAATTACAAGACCACACACACACAAACATATATTTACATTTGTCCTCTGGGACGCTTGGGCAGAGAAACATTGTGAAGTCGAGCTCCGTTAATCATCAAAAGGTCGGCTTCCGACGGGTTGAAAGTGTGCGCGCACTTCTGATACTCACAGGTCCTATATGTGCAGTGGAACAGACAGTTGGGTCTTGGGTTCAAGTCCATTATCTTCATGACTCTGCCAGTCGTTGTGGCGGTGATAGCATTCCTGGGTATGAAGATGAATGGCACATTGTTTACATCTTAGCCGTGGCAGCTGGGAGTCACGTGGAGCTATTTTTAGTTATTACTTCTTTTAAAAAAAAATCTATAATCGATGTTGATGTAAACTACACAACCCAGTGCTGACAACACACAGTCGGGTATCTATCCATCTAGGTCTATCTATCTATCTATCTATCTATCTATCTATCTATCTATCTATCTATCTATCTATCTATCTATCTATCTATCTATCTATCTATCTATCTATCTATCTATCTGTCTGTCTGTCTGTCTGTCTATCTACCTCGTCCATACGTCTGTATCTATCAATTCATCATTCATAATTTGTCATTCAGTTAGCTATATGTTATTAACATCTGACATTTTAAGTCAATAAACAATAACAGCCTCACCAAAATCGTACTTGTACTGCGAGCGATCCATCCTAGACTAACTGTCTGTCTGTCTGTCTCTCTATCTGTATGTCTATATAGTAAAGTAAGTGACGCCCGAAGTGGGTCACCCCCCCCTTTGCCCCTATTCTAGTTTCGCCGTTGGTATCTGCTGTTCCGTCTGCCTACAGTGTTCATTCTGAGTTTACAAATTTTTCAGATTCGCTTTGTAAAATCTTCTCACTCTCTTAGCTGTTTTATGTTTAATAATTTGAACATAAATGAATTTAATTTTTTAAATGATGATTTTCAACTAAACCACCCGATGATTAGGGTCTGTCGCCCTTGCCAAATGTATTCATTGTTGTAGTTAATTATTTAAATATATACGCTCTATTTTACAGATGTATGCGCTCTATTTTATAGAAATATAGGCTCTATTTTACAGATGTATGCGCTCTATTTTATAGAAATATAGGGTATAGTATACAGATGTATGCTCTATTTTACAGATATACATTCTATTTTACAGATTTACGTTCAATTCTACAGATATATACGCTCTATTTTACAGAAATATGCGCTCTACTTTACAAAAATTACATCATCTTAAATTTCACCTTGAAATCAAACTGGCACCAACCTGGGATATAGAAGCTGTTCACCAAAACCATAATTTGTCTCGTTGTGTGCATATTTCAGAACATCTCTGGGTGGAAGTCCTGTCTGGCCAATATAAACAAACACCTCGACAGTGGCCAGGTAAACTATCAGAACTAGGCACTTCTTCAAAGGTATTTTTTTCAAAATTGTTTCGCAGTACATCTCACAAAAGAAGAACAGAAGTTTATATTGGACATGTTACTCCGAGAATAACCTGTGTACAGAAATCACACAAAAAAAAAATAACAATTGATTTAGACATAAACTTAAATCCGATGGTTCGTGATATCACTGCAGTCAAGATTCATCAGACAAACTACCTCATATCTAGCGAGTTTAATGTTTTATTTTTACCTTATTGACTTGTATTTTTGGAGTGGTAAATCGATCAAGTAATAAACTCAATGTTAATTCGGACAAACCTGTTAGATGTACAAAAAAAAAAATAATTTGCCTGACTATATTTTTCATTGTTTTTAACGACATCGAGGTTGTATCACAATGAATGAATATTATAATATTGAAAGTAAGATGTTTATTCAAACGAGTGTATATAATTTCATGTGTGCACAAAACAACTGTATACAAAAAAGCTGATAAAGTATAAAAAAACATACAACACCTCGAAAACATAGGGACGTGTGTGCCAAGGTTAGCATTATAACATAGAACAAAATTTCTGTGAATGGGGGGAGGGTAGGGGGTGAGAGGGAGGGGGGGGGGTAAATGCAAACCCTAATTGTGGGAAGAACCTAATCGCGAGATTGTTTTTAAACTTCGATGTATAAATTCAAAAAAGAAGGCCCGCTGATCGGGGCCACATTCTATACAGGAGCCCCATGTCTCGCATGATCTATACAGGAGCCCCATGTCTCGCATGATCTATAAGGAGCCCCATGTCTCGCATGACCTAATAGCCCCTATCCAAGGCCGTAGCCAGAATTTTGTTTTTGGGGGGGAGGGCTGTGCGGTTTGGGGGGGGGGGCTGCGCGGAGAGTTTTATACAAGAAAAAATTAGAACGCAATGATAAAGAAGTATATTTTATAATAAAATTTAATTTTTACAATTGATTCAAGGCGGGGGGGGGGGGGCTGCAGCCCCCCCCCCATAGCACCACCCTTGCTACGGCCTTGGCCCCATCACACCGGCCCCTGACGAGTTCTTACTGACCTTTTGGTGTTTGTACATCTTTGTAGGTTCCCGTTACACATGTTAATAAATTATTACCGATGGTCATGGCAGGTGCAATCGTCGGTTGCAAAGAGACCAGAGATAAGTTCAAGTCCTGGTTAAAGTTTTCAAGTCCATCCAGTCTTAAATGTGTTAAGGTCGGGCCATCTTGAACTGAAGGTACCTATGTCTCCCAGGGTATCCTGTCAGTAATGGTGGAGATGAAAGCAGAACGCTAAAAAAAACCCACCGTCACATTTGGTGGTTTATAGTTATAGAATCTGAAGGGGGTCATAAAGATCTCATCCTTAAAGGGACTTAAAAAAATAAATAAATCAAGATAGCAATGACCTGGTGATCTAAATATCCTTGGGATTCGAACACTTGAACCTGCATCGTCAA
>JAGDYQ010000049.1:1953907-1966744 GCA_021962125.1 Bulinus truncatus | reverse complement strand
TAAAATGTTCTTTAATCTCATATTTGAATTAATTTATTCTGCCATCAAATAATTGTTGTACTGGCAAATTGTTGGATCCGAGGAATGTTAATACTGTAGAAGTGTTAGATATGAGAGGTGTTGATGTAAAATATTTAGGATGAAGGGTTATTTGTGCTTTAAATGAAAGTATTGAATAAGAAATATTGTTGTATAATAATATTTTAGATGAAAATATTATTAGTACTGTGAATTGATGGAGTAAAGTGTAAATGTACTATGAAAGTGTTGGATAAGGACATTGTTAATATTATGTAGTGTTGAATAGAAACATTGTTGTGCTGTAAAGTATTGAATGTAAACATTGTTAATAACGTAAACAATGAGTAGATGAAAATTATTGAACTGGCAGAAATGATAGATGTAGAGAATGAATAGAGAATTAACGTGAATTTTCTAATTGCGTCGCCAGGGACCTTTTTGAATTATGGCCTTACGATCTTGCGATTTTGACTTTGACCTCGTTGAATGATTTGTGTTGCGATGTGGCGGCGTATGCTGTTGCCGCAGCAGGAAAATAAAATAAGCGCTGATTTAACCACAAGTAATAGAAATTGAAAATCTGAATAAAATGCATTGAACTAATTTCTAGATAAATACATTAGACTAATTTCTGAATTAAATAAGTTGATTTAATTTCTGAATAAATGCATTTGAATGCTAATTTCACAAGATGGAAAAATACATTAAAATTTATTTCTGGATAAATCCGTGAATTTGATTGCAGAATCAAATCGTGAGACTGATTTAAGAATAAATACGATGGACTAATTTCTGAATAAATGCATTGAATTTAATTTCTAGATAAAATACATTAGACTAATTTCTGAATTAAATACATTGAATTTATTTCTGAATAAATATATTAGACTAATTTCTGGATAAATGCATTGCGCTAATTTCTAGATCATCACATTGCGCTAATTTTAAAACTTCAAACAAATGAAAGTTTGCAAAAAATGCAAGAAAAAATTAACGTAAAATGGAAATTACTTTCAATATGAATGACAATAAATCAGTATTTTCGAGGCTGATAGTCATCTGGCGGCATTTGCCCTCTTATTTATTATTTTAGTAGACACTCAAGTGGCCCTGGTTTAACTAAAATTAAATATATTATTTTTTTGTAGTAATGGTTTCCCCTTCTTCTATGACCCCCGATGTACATAAAGGCCCCGCTCGCAGTTGCCAAACTTCTATGGGATTTTTCTCGCTACTATGAAGCCCCTCGCTACTGCGGGCCCCCCTCGCGCAAAGATCTACGCTTCTTCTGCGAGTCACCTGTTTCCATGGGGCCCCTACTACTATGGGATTCCCTGCTACATGGAGCCCGCCCTGCTTCTAAGCTAGGCGCCCCGCTACCCATTATTTTTGCTTTTGTCATGGCCCAATAAATTTAGATCCACAAGCATAAAATGTGAAATGGTATAGAAGCCAATCCCTAGTAAACCAAAACTTTCGCCATGACTAGCAGAGGAGATGCAGGCGCGAGTCTATAGGCAACATGTGAAGAGACGTTCAAAAATGTATCTGTAATGAAAATGACCGATGCTAGGCTGAAATAATGTTATTTCGTATGAAGATAGTTTGAATTGTCTGGCCAGCCAAGTTTAGTGAGAGTTTAGAAATATTGAAAAATAATAATTAAACAGACGATAATGGAGAAGACAGACTGAGGCCTTATGATAGTGTTAGTTTATATTTTATCCGCATCAAATTTTATTGTATGATAGAAAGTTGAAATTCGCTTCATGTGGAAATAGTATAAATGTGAAATGTATTCGTAAATTTAATAATTATTTTTTTTGTGTAGTTTGGGTCTTTAAGTGTATTTGTATGCTCCGGAGTTGGTTAAAAACCCATGCCCAGCTCTGAAGGGAACTGAAGGATATTTGCCCGGCTAGTGAGAGCGAAATGCCATGAAATGTATATGCATGGAAACTTTGCCTTCTTGCTAATGTGCGCGTAAATGAAGCCATGACAAATAATCTGTTGATGTGTCCGTCTGTTGATGTGTCATCTGTCCGATACTTTCCGTCTGTCCAGTATGTCCGTCTGTCACGGTGTGTGTCTTCGTCTGTCCCCGTCGTCAATCTGTCGAGGTGTCCGTCTGTTGATGTGTCCGCCTGTCGGTGTGATCCGCCCTGTCCGGTGTGTCCGTCTGTCGTGTGTTCGTCTGTTGATGTGTCCGTCTGTTGATGTGTCCCCGTATCGCAGCGCTGACGGGAACTTGTCGGTTTAGGGGCGGTAATCAGGAGCTGGATCTGTCATTAACAGACCAATCAGAAATGTTCTTAACGAAATTCTCTGCTCGTAGGGTGTTTGCAATCTGCTGTTGAAGTATTTATAATCCACTTTCATCAGTATTTACCAATCTAGTATGAGAGTATTTACCGACTCATCGGATTTAAACATTCACTTCAAAATTTATATTCTGCTTTCAGACTACCTTGAATAAATTCATAAACTAAAAGTAGTCACAATGCAAAATCCCTTTGAGAAAATCCAGAGCCCAATTCTACGCTCCCATGAAAAATGTATTTTTTAATGTAACGATTCGTAATGTTGTGCTTACCCGAATCATGAGACCAGTATTCGGCTGATATTAATTTGGCGCTTCCGATCAAATTTTCAATCAAATGAAATCTTCTTCCGGTGCACTATGTACGCTATCATTTATTCGTAAGAGTCGTAAATGTTGTAACTCATTTAGCAAAGTCTTCAAAATGATTCGCAAAGTGAGGCTTAAAGATCAATAGTCACTATTGGGCCAATTAATCAAAGGGTCAGTAGATATGCTGTTTACGTTTTCGATAGTCACACATGGCGAAGGCGAAACTTCTAATGCCTTCTTGACTTGAAAGTTGTGTAGTCTGTGAGTGTTGTCCGTACATAAACGGAGTAAAAAAGGAAATAATTAGAAGGCCAAAATTATCGATAAAGTTAGAACCCTTAATTAGACCCAAAAGTATTGCCTAGGTGGGAGTAGAGCCTGCCGGTTCCGAATGGGATTGTTTATCAGGGCGATCAAAAGCTGCCAGTTTGATCAAGTTGTTCAATCGTTGACCGAATCGATAAAACAGAATTAAATCCAGGAATTGTTCGGCCGTTGTTTAACAGAGCGATCGAAGCCTGGCCGATTTAGATAGGTTGTTCGACCGTTGACCAGAGCGATCAAAGCCTGTTGATTTTAGATGATTTGTTCCGGCCGTTGTTATTGAGGGGCGATCGAGGCATTTGTGCAGGATGAATCATTTGAATCATTTACCTCTGGTTGATCTTTCAAAGTGAGGTATCCTTCTTCTTTAAAGAAGTAATGCAAAATGAATTTTTTTTTTTTGAAAAGTTTTAGAAGTATTAAAATTTTGAAAAGTAGGGGTTAATGGGTGGTAGCCGCCATGTGTGGTCATTTATCGTAGATACGCCCATGTATCTAATCCGTAGATATTCGCCTGAATAAAGTAGGTCAATCAATGAGCGTTTAGCCCTTGGTGGAAGCAGCGCTGACCCAAGGAGTAGAGGTGAGCCAGGTTCACGATCGTGCCGAAATGGGGCTGTCCATTGGAAACGCAGCTGTTAATTGGTCACCAATCCGGCCATGGTCGGGCCCCGAAGCCCGCGCCTGAAGTTGTTTATTTTATTGTTTTTTTTTTAATTTCGAGTCTTGACGTGCAAATGAAAACGCACTTATACCCTTGAGCAATGCCCTTGCCTGCTGCCTGAAATAATATGCTAGAAGCTTTTATGCGCATTATGATGCCGGAAATAAATGGTAAGAAAGAAATGTGGTGAACCAAATAGTCTAGACCATCTGAATGCGGAAATTTTCCCATGTGCTTTATTTTGATCGCGAGTTTCGATGTGTAAGTATTGTGTGTGTGTGTATGTATTTATGTACTATGTAGCTCTGAGATTGTCTAGGTGATTTGGTCTCGTGACTCGCTACATCATGGGTGTCGTAACTCCTTTCGCGCGCCTGTGTTTGTCGCAGAATATTAAGAAAATCGGTACGTCGATCGTGTCAGTGAGTAGAGTCAGTGAGTGCCCCAAGTAGAGTCGATGAAGTCGGTGGGTAGGCCGGTGAGTAGAGTCGATGAAATCGATGAGTGAAGTCGATAAGTGTAGTCAGTAGAGTCAGATGTGAGTCGATGAGTCAGTGGGTGGGCCGGTGGGTGGGTCGATGAAAAAAGTGAATGGTGGAATGTGGTCGATGGGGTTAGTGAGTAGAGTAAGTGGGGGTAAATCGATGAAGTCGATGATTGAAGTCGCTAGAATCACGCATTTCTACTGATACAAAGACGAAAGTCTCCTGTAGAAACATAAATGGCGGGGCTTTTAAGGGATGAAGATCACGCCGCCTGTGTCTATTTGCCCCATGAGTTTGCCAGGGGCTAGCTTGGAAAATTTATATTCGGAGATTCTATGTGTGGTCTTAGCTTGACAACGCTTAGAGGTTAACGAAAATTATTAAAGGCTTGTAGGTTTTGCAATCTGACCGCATTGTTTTGGTTATCTAGACTTAAAAGTAAAACTTTATTTGTCCAGAGGCGTGAGCAGGGAGCATGGGCAGGGACATGTGCGCAGGAGACGTGGATAAAAACTGTAGACGCGGAATATTGACGCGAGAACATATGCGCTATGGCATGGGCCCGAAGCGTGGGCTTATGAAGCATATGCCCGCAGAACGTAGACGCAGAATATTGACGCAGGAACATATGCGCTGTAACTTGAGCCAAGAGCAGACGCGAGAACATAGACGCAGAAAACAGGCAAAGAAACGCGAACTTGTGGAATATGAACAAAGAAACAAAGCCCCGCGCGTGAAAACGAAGCAAGCCTTGCCGGCACGCGCGCGCCTAATTAGCGCGTACTTTCAAAGGCGCGCATGGTCTTGCGATGAGCAGAAACGCATATTAATGGAAGCTATCAGAAGTAGACGCTAAGTGAGTCATGCTTTCAGGCCAGCGCATGTATATTAGCTGCGTGACGAAGCTTTTGAGCGCGCTCTATGCGCAAGCCCAAGAAAATTGAAAGTCATATAATATTTATTGAGCCATGTGCATTGAATATCTGATGAAGATATTTTGTTGGAACAAATTAGTGATAGAGATTTAACGCATATTTTAGAAGAATACGCTGTGCGTAAATGAAATGCATCGAGGTGATCTGAACACTGTACCGCTATGTTACTCTTTTGCATGAACGCGCAAGAAGCGCTATTGAAACTCATGAAGCGAAACAAACCATTATGAAAAAATTCACCTGCTGTATATATAAACATATGATCAATAATAATTGAGCCGGGCGGCCCTTGATATTATTTGAGTCACTGACCGGCTGGTCTGATGTAGTAATGTCAGGAGTGTATCGGAATTTTGCAATGTCGCTAGCAATATTAAATTCGCAGTAAAATCTCTTGAAGGCAGATGAAACCATAGCTAGAAGAAAAAGGAATTGGCTTATCTAATGTACCAGAAAGCTTAATTAAATGAAATTGTAAAATTTACTTATAGTAAATCGATGATGTGGTTTACTTATTCAGAAAAATAGGCCGTCATGGGGGAATAATGACGATATTTGTCGAAAATGAGGGGTAGTTACCGTCGCGTAAGTGACATTTTGTTGATGAATAGTTGTAAGCGGAAATGTAAATGATGAGTGCTTGATTATTTAAATGGAAATATGAAATTATTGAAATCGATGATGAAATGATTTAAATTTTCGAAAGAGAAGCATGGTCAGAGTAATTTTTTATTTTTTAGAAATTGATGATTGAAAGAGTAAATTTTTGTAAGGTAATATTTGAAAATTATGATTTTGTGAAGTCAAGATTTGAAATTGAGGATTTCCGTAAAGGCGAATATTTGTAAATATGATATCACTTGTAAACAAATGCCCTTGAAATCAAATGAATTAATCGATCAGATGAAATTTTCCCAAAATGAAGCCAATAATCAAAGAGAAATGAGGGGGGGGGGGGGGGGGGGGGGGGGGGGGGGGGGGGGGCCCCCCCCCCCCCCCCCCCAAAAGTAGCGATGATGAAAATAAAATGAAAAATTTAATTATATGGTGTACTTGACCCAAAAGTATTTTGCGATTGAATTTTATTGTCCCTCCCTTTCTTTCGGTTCTGGGTTCGTCGCCCATTGGTCATTATTTATTTGAAATGACGAAACGAATATTGAAAATAAACAAACATAGCATGAAAACAAAATGATAGTAACAATGCCAGAGATAGATGAAAGATAAAGACCTTGTTGTAGCGAATCAGACCATCTCGAGATTAATATCAAATATCTGCTATGTCAGGCCAGGCGCAACACCAGATATAGAAATGATGAATCGGCCAGAGAATGGTGCGTCTTTTTAGACGCGTCGCTTGGATTCCCCTAATTGATGATGATGTATTCAAAGTATTAACTGTATAAATGAATGAGCATGCTAAGTATGAAGGATGGTAGATATGATTGGAGACAATCTGGCCATCATGGTTCACAATAAACTCCGCTATTGAGGCCAGTATTTATAGTAAGGTATCTGCGTCTCAGCAATGATATTGCCAAGTGCGATGGATATTGAAGCATAAGAAGATCATCCGAAATTGAAGTCGCTAGAGACTCGAACCAACTTCCGCCGACGCCATGTGACCCGACTTAATATGAAAGTGAAAATAGGTGATCGTTAAAATAAAAAATGAGCTGAAATTCATTTCGCGATTTTAATCTGTCTATGTAGAAATCTATTTACTCTCTATATGAAATCTATTTTTCTCTCTATGCTGATGTCATTTACTCTCTATATAAAATCTATTTACTCTCTATATGTAATCTATTCTCTCCATATGTGAAATCTATTTACTCTGTATAAGTTAAAAGATGTCTGTCGGCTCTGAAGTCTTAGCCTTCGCTTCCGCTAGGTCAGCTGCGCACCCTCCTATGGCGAGCGAACTGACTGTAAAGCGATATTCTATAACGAATGTTGGTCACTGTATCTGCGCACTCCTATGACGAGCGAACCAATTGTGAAGCGATTTTCTATGACAATATTGGTCTAATGTATCTGCGCCTTCTATGGCGAGCGAACTGACTGTCAAGCGATATTCTATAACGATGTTGGTCTAATTTGTCTGCTTAATTATGATGTTTTTAATTTGAAGCTTTTCTAATTAATTTAATTTACTACTTTCTGAAAACATTGACTTTGACGCTGCTTTCAGAAAGTATTTTGATTACAAAAATAAGAATACTATTTCCGTCCATCTCAAGCGTGACTAGCCTCGATCCATATTATCGACATTATTGCAATATTTATCAGCAAACATCCCATAATTTAAAAAAAAGACTCACGCTCCAAATTAAAGAAAAAAGTTTGAACAATAGTTGGGACATTTGGCAGTGTAATTAGAAATCATTATAATTGTGTCCACGTGCTGACGTGTAACGCATCAGGCGACGTCACTATTTGAGCAAAAACACGTCATCACTTCTATTCAGTTTCAATTAGTTCGACTTTAACTCTACACTGGCCAACCTTATTGTTGACTCACTTGTGTCTAACGATCTCAAGATGTTTTCTTTAGACGCGGGTACGACATTCCTTTATTTATACGTCTGTCTGTGTGTCTCTCTCTCTGTCTTTAATTCTCCACCTATATTTCTTTCTTTATATTTCTTTTTTTCTTTGTAATATTTCCGTGTTTCTGCTAATATATCTGAGTTAAGTTTTTTTTCTGTCTTTCTGACATTCTTTCTTTCTGTCTGTCTTTTTCTGTCTTTCTGTCATTCTTTCTGTCTGTCTTTTTCTGTCATTCTTTCTGTCTGTCTTTTCTGTCTTTCTGAATTCTTTTCGCCTGTCTTTTTCTGTCTTTCTGCCATTCTTTCTTTCTGCCTGTCTTTTTCTGTCTTTCTGCCATTCCATCTGTCTTTCTGTCTCTCCCTTTTTTCTGTCATTCCACCTGTCTTTCTGTCTCTCCTTTTTTTCTGTCATTACATCTGTCTTTCTGTCTCTCCCTTTTTCTGTCATTACATCTGTCTTTCTGTCTCTCCCTTTTTTCTGTCATTTCATCTGTCTTATTTTCTGTCTTTCTGTCTTTATTTGTTTCTACAACTTTATGTCTTCCTTTTTCTTTCTTTACTGAATTATCCCCCCCCCCCCATGCCCGATTCTGTCTTTCATTCTTTCTCGCGACCTACTGTCTTTCAAAATTTATTTTATCCACTCCACCGCCTATCTCCATGTTTGTTCTTCATTCTCGTCTAATCTGTCACTCTCTTTAATCTGTCACACTCTCTATTCTCTCACACTCTCTATTCTGTCATTCTCTCTATTCTCTCACTCTCTCTATTCTGTCTCTCTATTCTGTCACTCTCTATATTCTGTCACTCTCTCTATTCTTGTCACTCTCTCTCTATTCTGTCACTCTCTCTATTCTGTCACTCTCTCTATTCTGTCACTCTCTCTATTCTGTCACTCTCTCTATTCCTTTCATGCCAAGCCCATTTCCCCAAAGAGAGTGCGTCCCACAGATGAAGATGTAAAGTCTTTCATTATCCGTAATGATCATGCTGTAACCATATGGGAGAATCAAATTATCGATAATAAATTGTCCCGACTTTGTTCAAAGCTTGTTATACACATTTCTGTGATATAAATAGGTTTAAAAAAAGTTGCATTCCAAATAATGCCGTATTCCCATGATGCTCCAAATCACAAAGAGATTTATATCCTTTAATGACGTCATGTCGTGACATACGGGACAGTTTATCAGTGCTTGCTCTCCATTGCAAGACATAGGATGTTCCAGAAGGTTGGGGGGGGATGTTCAGTGGATATATGTTTTTATAAACAAATCCGTACACTCGATCTGTATTTAGCAGGCTCTCTCGATGTATGCTCCCTGCTTAGAGAGCCCGCAGCAGTAAAATGGAATCACCCCCCCCCCTTCCCGCTAACTAAACAGAAATAGTTCTATATTCGCGACCTCAACATAAAGATGTAATGACGTCATCAACAGGTGTTAATTTGATCAACAGAAACAGTGTTCCTGTGCCTTACAACAGAAACAGTGTTCCTGTGCCTTACAACAGAAACAGCGTTCCTGTGCCTTACAACAGAAACAGCGTTCCTGTGCCTTACAACAGAAACAGTGTTCCTGTGCCTTACAACAGAAACAGAAGTTCCTGTGCCTTACAACAGAAACAGTGTTCCTGTGCCTTACAACAGAAACAGTGTTCCTGTGCCTTACAACAGAACTATGATACAAGTCACATACTTGTTACTTTCACCAAATCTTCATACTGGCATATACAGTACTTGTAGTCGTACCTGTACTGGCATATACAGTACTTGTAGTTGTACTGGCATATACAGTACTTGTAGTTGTACTGGCATATACAGTACCTGTAGTTGTACTGGCATATACAGTACTTTTAGTTGTACTGGCATATACAGTACTTGTAGTTGTACTGGCATATACAGTGCTTGTAGTTGTACTGGCATATACAGTACTTGTAGTTGTACTAGCATATACAGTACTTGTAGTTGTACTGGCATATACAGTACCTGTAGTTGTACTGGCATATACAGTACTTGTAGTTGTACTTGTACTGGCATATACAGTACTTGTAGTTGTACTGGCATAGACAGTACTTGTACTTGTACTGGCATAGACAGTACTTGTGGTTGTACTGGCATATACAGTACTTCGAACATCACTGGTTAACACCAGCAAATATGTCCATTTGTCAGTTGATCACCCAGAACACACACTCTCGTGCACTCACAGACTGACACGCAAACACACACACTGATACATACACGCACACACACTGATACACACACTGATACACACACACTCACAGACTGACGCACAAACACACACACACTGATGCACACACACACTGATACACACACACACGGACTGATATACACACGCGCGCACTGATAAAACACGCGCACACACAAACAGACATTGTTGTATGTCAACACTGGATGTTTAAGGGGACAAGTGAAAGGAGAATCTAGTCGATAATTTCAAATTTACGTCACACTGTTTTCATCCAGTAGCGGACATTGAAACGGCGAAGGGAAATAATCTCAGGTATTATAGACATTTTTAAAATTAGGCAAAATATTTGGGATTAACAAAAAAGGAGTGATTACAGTAGATAATCCCGATGAAATCTGATGCATTCTATTTGTTCACAGCGAGGTCCTTCTAAAATATGTAAGAACTTTCTATCAAATGTGTCGCAACAAAATATCTTCGTCAATATTCATTGTACATGTTCAATAAATATTATGGGGCGTTCATTGAAAGTGTAATTATACATTAGATGTTTCGCGCACCAAACACAACTCAACAAGTTGATTAATTTATGAATTATTCTGGCGCTGTAATAGCTACTATAAAACAAAATAATACATGTACTATTTTACCCCAGTCGTCAGTCAGAGAGTGACAATAAATGATTATGATCTTGGCGGCAATTACAATGACGCAAAAAATAACAAAAACATGTCCGCACTAATTAAGAACAAAGCGACTTGATGAAGACATAATCTCTAAGCCAGAGTGCTCGCTGCTTCAAACAAACATGTAGTGCTATAAATAAAATGAGAATAATGCCTTCATATATTGGAGACTAGAGAGCAGATGTAATGCAGCGATATGATGAGGTTTGATTAAAAATTAACGGTTTATTGCGTTTCATTCTAGGGAAATAAAATATTACAAGTAAATAAATACTTATCAATGAAATTTCCTAAAGTCAAATTCAGTGTACTTTTTCATCAATAAAACTTTCAGTCAACAAAAGAAGTAACCCACCGTCTAATTCGGACTTATCGTTTGCCATGTAGTTGTTAGGAATAACAAACGAAAACATTTTACAGACTAGACAATAGACAACTAGACTGTACTTTAAAGAAACATAATGTTTTTCATTTAATATCTTGACCAGTCTAGTTTTGGGAACTCCCAGTAGTTTGCAAATAGTTGAAACCTTTCCCTATGCAAATACATCTTTTTTTTGATTTTATGATTTTTATGTGTTTTAGTTTTAAACAAAAATCAAAACCTGTCAATCTACACTAATTAGGGCCTCTCTGGTTATACACTACCACTAATGTATATGTCATTTTTTGGAAATTTACTTTATGCGACGGAAACATTAAGCTAACGATGACTTAGAAGTTACAGGTTAACAATCACTTTGAACACTTTGAAACTTTGAAGTTACAATTTAAGGATTTAGTGAATAAAGAAAAGGGTCAAAGACACTCACCTGTATAGATTGTCATGAACTCATGCGTCTGTCTGATCGTGTGTCTGATTGTGTTTCTGTGTCTAGATGTGTCGTAGACGTTGTCAAAGTTTCCCTGAAAAAGTAGGTCAATGTTGACTGGTAAATGGGTCACAAAAGTAAACAACACAGAGACGCAGTTGATGATAAGTTGAGTATTGAAAACAACAAGCAACGGATTGAATAATATGTCACATTTGACCCAAGGAGGTTGAATTACTGGAGGCGGCATGACGTCACTAATGCTAATTAGTTAATTTGTTTGTGCTTAATACTGTTGCTGTAAAGCAGTGCTGTTGTGATATGCAATAAACATCAGATGATGACCTTGCCAATGCCGCTGTGGAAAAGAGAGCCTAATGTTTATGATTGTTGCCGTCAATCGTTCATTTAAGTTGCCTATTGGCTATGCTTTAATCGATGGATTAGGTGGCATTGAGAGAATGTACCACAGAATGTATTACAATGTCCCACAATGTACCACAATGAAACAGAATGTCCCACAATGTCCCACAATGTATTATAAAAAGTAACAGAATATCCCACGATTTCAACAACGTTTCACAATGTAACAGAATATCCCACAATGAATCACAATGTACCACAATGTACCACATAATCCACAATGTACTACAATGTAACACAATATCCCCACGATTTCAATGACGTTTTACAATGTACATAAATATTGATATGGTGCTTAATGCGCAGTATATACATAGCTGGTTTTACGTGAATCTCGCCAATCATGGAAGGCACATATTTTATTCTTGTCGTAAAATAGGTTTTATTGGTTTTTAAATGTTGCATCGAGGCCCACCGACAGACATTCGGGCCCCTGGCAGGGATATCACGCCCCCTGCACATTAGCTGATAATATTATTATTTGTGCCAGCTCTGGGTTCGGGCCCCCTAAAACTTCGCCGGGCCCCTGGGCATTTCCCCCCTGCCCCTCTCTCAGTGGGTCTTTGTGTATCTATAGCTTGTTGCTATCGTTTGATTCACTGATTGCATCGAAACGTTTCGAACGGCAATATTGACAGGATTGTTTTTTTTAGTTTAGTTTACCTTGGCTTAGTGCTAGCCATTTTTCATTGTTTGATCAAATGTTTGGCAATAAACATCAAAAAGTATGAATAAAAATATTATGTATTATGTAGAAATATAATTTTCACCCTGGCTAATTTTCGATATAGCGTATAATATAACCTTTATGAGGCTTCATCAGCTGATCCGTATAAATATAGCTTTTACATAGACGCAGTGCTTTTTATAAGTGACGCATTAAATAACTAATCCGCCTTTAAATGGCAAGTACCCCAGCGGGCTGAAAAAGTATTGAGTAATTGCAAAGCCCTATTTCAGTGAATTTCCCAGAATGCGAAAACTGGTATCTAATGAAAGCTGGTGAATGTGCTGGTTCAAACCAGCCCGCTCATTCAAACCTGACCCGCTGGTTCAAACAGCCCGCTCATTCGAGCGGCCCGCTGATTCA
>JAGDYQ010000049.1:1842566-1953407 GCA_021962125.1 Bulinus truncatus | reverse complement strand
TATTTAAAGATCTGGTGAGCTCTTCACTGACCTAAATAATGCAAGCAAGGTCAGGAAGAGAGCAAGTGAAATAGAGCGAGAGGGCATGCACGCGTGTGCACATACACTAATAATGAGATGAGATTTCAAAGTTTGAAACTTCAAAGAATAACGGGCTTTTTGACTTGTTAAAATAACTTTCTTCACTCCAGATGAATGTGGATTAAAAAAACAAAATCAAACATAACATAAAACATTAACACCAAAAACTAGTTTAATGTAAAAAGCATCCCCATTTTTTCACCCAGTCCACCTGCAAACAGTCAGTTTACCATCTTACATTTAGTACCAGGTGAGAGGTGGGTTCACGTGAGTCGGGGGGGGGGTGGATGGGTGGGGTTGAGATCAGACGCAACTAACACTCATTATGTAAAAAAAAATATATATAACTGATAAAAAAAACTTCCAATGCACAAGTTATTTCGGTGAGTTTTAATCATTAAACCCAGATTAATGTTCCAGAGTTTGACGTTGTGGGGGGATCAGTTACTTCCATAGACAGATAAACGAACCAGCCTCAGCCAAATATATCAATGTTCGTACTTTGTATTTATTTGTTTGTTTTTGTTTATTATAATTCACAGCGGAATTGTAAACAACACCAAAATAAGAACTGCAAGCGAAAATATATCAGTACATTTTGTATCCATGACAATTTGATGGTGCACTTTGTATCCATGACAATTTAATGGTGCACTTTGTATCCATGACAATTTAATGGTGCACTTTGCGTCCACGACAATAAAATGGTGCACTTTGTATCCACGACAATAAAATGGTGCACTTTGTATCCATGACTATTAAATGGTGCACTTTGTATCCGGGACAATTTAATGGTGCACTTTGTATCCATGACAATTTAATGGTGCACTTTGTATCCACGACAATTAAATGGTGCACTTTGTATCCGCGACAATTAAATGGTGCACTTTGTATCCACGACAATTAAATGGTGCACTTTGTATCCATGACAATTAAATGGTGCACTTTGTATCCGGGACAATTTAATGGTGCACTTTGTATCCATGACAATTTAATGGTGCACTTTGTATCCACGACAATTAAATGGTGCACTTTGTATCCATGACAATTAAATGGTGCACTTTGTATCCATGACAATTAAATGGTGCACTTTGTATCCGGTACAATTTAATGGTGCACTTTGTATCCATGACGATTTAATGGTGCACTTTGTATCCACGACAATTAAATGGTGCACTTTGTATCCACGACAATTAAATGGTGCACTTTGTATCCGGGACAATTTAATGGTGCACTTTGTATCCGGGACAATTTAATGGTGCACTTTGTATCCATGACAATTTAATGGTGCACTTTGTATCCACGACAATTAAATGGTGCACTTTGTATCCGGGACAATTTAATGGTGCACTTTGTATCCACGACAATTAAATGGTGCACTTTGTATCCGGGACAATTTAATGGTGCACTTTGTATCCATGACAATTAAATGGATGTAATTTAGAATTAGAAATGTAATCAACAAAAATCAAAGATAAATGGATATAATTTAGAATTAGAAATATAATCAACAAAAAATCAAAGATAAATGGATATAATTTAGAATTAGAAATATAATCAACAAAAATCAAAGATAAATGGATACAATTTAGAATTAGAAATATAATCAACAAAAATCAAAGATAAATGGATACAATTTAGAATTAGAAATGTAATCAAAAATCAAAGGTTGGGGATTATTGAACGGACAGGCTACGCTTACGTCAAGATGTAATTCGTATTTTTTTTTCCGGCTTACGTCAATAGATATTTCTCCACACCCTAACACTGTCCCTAACCCTAACTTTATCCCTAACCCTATCCCTAACCCTAACCCCTTACCTTTTTTGTTTACGCAGTGGCAGCGGTAACATCAAGACGTAATTCGTATTTTTTTTTCCGGCTTACGTCAATAGATATAATAATAGAAGGCGCTTGACGTAAGCGTAGCCACTTCGATTATCGAATGTCCATTGGATTATTTTTTCCATTCATTCCAAACTTTCTTGAACATAAAAAAAAAGAAAGCTTAAAATCAAACAAAAACATTTTGACTTCTTTCCCCTCAAGGCCACTACAGCAAAACTGGAAATGTTTAGACTTTGGTGATGATCCCTGGGAGCTTAAGATTGAAAGCGAGCTCAATGCAGTCACAATAGCTATTTGTTTAACTAGTGAATCCTCGCTCTAACAGCGGTACACTACTCAGAATGGTTTCCCTTCACAGAGAATGACGACCATAGCTAAACAAGAGAATGAGTCACGTGAGCTATAAATAGCTACTGAAAATTGTCACATGATGCTAGACCACCATGGTCAACCAGGCCCACCGACAGAGATTTCGGGCCCCTGGGCAGGGGCTGTCACGGGCCCCCAGTGCTGATAATAATATTTTCAAAAGTTGATTGGCCAGCTCAGTCCGGGCCCCTAAAACTCGTCGGGCACCTGGGCATTTGCCCCCCCCGCCCCCCTCTCGGCGGCACTGTGGTCAACTATAAGTCAAACTTCTTCAAACACTACTATACAAAAACAAACATGGTTGAAATACACATCTGGTGGATACCCCCTTCCCCCGTGGCCCTAGTAGATACGTACCATAAATAAGTTGTTAAGCTCAAAGTTTTACTTCACCTCACCATTTTAATCTTAACATTTAGCTACCGATGAACCGTTTAAAAAAAAAATACAGAGTTGACAATATAGAATGTAAACACGGGAAAAGAAAACTCAAAATATGACAGCACCCAACACTTTTTAAACTCAATGTATGACAGCACTCAACACTTTCAAACTCAAAATATGACAGCACCCAACACTTTTAAACTCAATGTATGACAGCACTCAACACTTTCAAACTCAATGTATGACAGCACTCAACACTTTCAAACTCAATGTATGACAGCACTCAACACTTTCAAACTCAATGTATGACAGCACTCAACACTTTTACAACCTGAGTCTCATATCAAGGAAACAGATCCAACTAGTGATCAGACCACATTCCAAGTGACTGAGCAAAGTCCTACAAAAAAAAGGTACTCAGTATGTTGGACAGAACAATGTCTGTAATAATACCGTGTTCAGTGAAGGGGAAAACTTTGTAGAAACTAGAAAATAGCTGTGGGGGGAGGGGGAGATGGAGAGTGGTCAATGAAACGTAACAAGGGATCAATTATTGGGGGGTTGGGGGGAGGGGGGGTAAAACCAAATTCAATGGTTGGAAGAAGAGCGAGATTAACATTGACAGCATATTTTTTTTTCAATTCCGATTGATTTATACTTCATTTTGTAGAGAAAGTGTTTCCTTAATTTGGAGAGAAATTGTTTCCTTCCATTGAAGACATGACAACAAAATGTGGAGTGTTGTAATTAACAAATGATGCACGCCCACGAAGGGTCCCCACGTGATACGGTGTGTCTATAGAGGCCATAACTGGTCCAGTATCGTGGTGCATTTGAATTGGCGGCCACTCCGCTCTTCAATCAATATAACACATATACACCATGACTGCACCACAATCCAATACCCTGTCGTAAGCATTTATTCTAGTCGTTCTACGGACGGAACCTTTTAAAAAAACAGAACACTAGGCCCACACTTACTAAACGAAACAACGCCGCGGTACTCTATGACCTCTGACCCCGTCACCAATCGTTTAAACAAAAACAAACATATCGAGCCGAAGAGTGTCTGGCAGTGAAGTTATTAATAACGCAATGCATACAAAACTCTTGCATTCAGGCTGAATGTGGGCGTTTGAAAAAATAAAAGAAAACACACACACATACACATTTAGTCGAAATGGAAGTTTTATGTACTCTCTTAACCCGCGGTACAGTCAGACGTAGATACTAAACCAATGAAATAGCCGTTAACCTTCGGTACAGTCAGACGTAGACACGAAACCGATGAAATAGCCGTAAACCTTCGGTACAGTCAGACGTTGATACAAAACCAATGAAATAGTCGTTAACCCGCGGTACAGCAGACGTTGATACAAAACCAATGAAATAGCCGTTAACCCGCGGTACAGCAGACGTAGATACAAAACCAATGAAATAGCCGTAAACCTTCGGTACAGTCAGACGTAGATACAAAACCAATGAAATAGCCGTAAACCTTCGGTACAGTCAGACGTAGATACAAAACCAATGAAATAGCCGGTCAATTCTTTATACGGTGATTCCTACCGAGTCCCGTGTATGTATATTTTTTAGCTGCCTGCAAACATTGGGGGGGGGGGGGGGCATCAGAGAAGATTATAACTATCTATGGCGGAAATATAAAATCAGCCGCTCACTCTCCGTGTGTATGTCAAACCATGTTGCGTTGTACATGTGTTTCTTAATTTCCATATTTTTGTTTACAAAGTATTGTGACAACGTTTAGAAATGGCGGACACTGGTTCTATAAGTGAGAGTAGAGAAAGCTGAACAGATTTTCTACAGTGTGCCGCCAAGTGATAAAGTTTAAGAACCGTTGCGCTAAGAGTACAGGAAATGGCGATAAACAGTTCAGTCGCAATTAAAAAAATAGATAATCCAGCATCTAATACATTTGTGTACAAGTAAAGATGTCCGGAACAACAAAGACCAATGATGATGACTTAAACCCCCCCCTTCCCCACCCCAGCAATAGCTGCATTCAATTGTAACGAGGGTGTACAGCAGACGTGTGTGTGTGTGGGGGGGGGGGGGCAGTCAAGCGTCACAATTTTGGCTCAGGTTACACATAAATATAGCTACAAGGTATTCTGACGTACACATGATATGGTCAAATACCGCCGCACGGTGACAACAAAAAAAATAATACATTCTTTCAGATCCACCTCCTGCATATCTATTTTTAAATCGATCAACAGTGACACATTCATTTTGACTATAACCTAACTTTTGATAAAGTCTGGATGTGTTAGACCCACAACAAAAAACTATTTTATATTGCCTTCTATAGATAATCATTATAATGTGTCATCAACCCATCGATATTGAATTATCATTAGGTGGCCTCACTATTGGACAGAAAGTTTAGTTCTCTATAAAATTGGAGGGTGGTGGTGGGTGGTGGGTGGGGGGGGGGGGGTTGAGGTGGTGCAAAAATGGACACTCAAGACTAGAACAGTAAATGAGTACTGTAACTGTAACTGTGTACTACATAAACACATCAGCTTGTTCAGGTGTTGGTTACTGATTTTTAAAAATGAATGAAATGCTTCCTTCCCACCTGCACATTCTTTGATCATCGCCATACAGTTATAAAGTTGTGTGTGTGACTATATATATATATATATATATATATATATATATATATATATATATATATATATATATATCTCAATAAAAAGAAGGGGTTCAATCTATAACTACTAATTGTAACTTCCATACAGTTGACACACATTTAAGATTTCCTTTCACTGACTAAATTTCGGGATTTATTTATTTTTACCACACCGAGTATCTAGAACATATAAAAAAAAAATATTACTGTAAGTGCCATTCACCCTCAGGTCATAAATTATCGCCATGTAATCTCACTGTGTGCATTTCATTTAAACCGTTGGAGGGGAAAGGGGGGGTGGGGGGGACCCCTTAACAAGGTTGGTTTGAAATCCGTACATGTCACGAAGAGAATGCAACGAATATTTTGCACCAGTGGGTACAAAGCTGATTTATTCTGATCCTACACTAGCGGGGTATACTTGGGGGGATGAAATTGTGGAATGTCAACATTTAAAGATAGTAAAAAATGAATGATTCCATTGTTTTTTTTTTAACTGTCAAAAAATAAAACCTAGTAAAAGTAAAATACCAGCTCAATGGAATGCGGGAATTCCCAGTAAAGTGTCAAGAAAATGGAAGGAAGGAATAAAGAAGTGTTGGGTCGGGGGGGGGGGAGTGTAAGTGTATTTAGTATGGCGACAGGAGATAAAAATAGAAAGCAAAACAAAACAGTACTCACCAATGATAGCGTGCACCCTGACAGTCAGCTGTGTCCGCAGGATGAGTGTGTTCTTTCTTCTGAAATAAAACAGTATTGGAATGTCAAGGTCTGGACCGCTCTTTTCACTCTCATTGTCAGTTACATCTCGCTCTATAGTTCTAAATGATTTTTTACTGCTACTAATACTGCTGCCGCGCGTGTCCTCGGCATCGCTGTCATGGAAGCGAGAAGAAGACGACCCTTTGGTCTCAGGGTCAGGACCGGCACTCGTTGGTGATCTGCTGCTGGGATACCTCAAACCGTTCCTTCCGCTCCGCCCATCTCTGTTATCCAGCCCGTGCAAGGAGGGGTCGAGCATAGTGCTACTACCATCATCGGGCACCCCATCTAGGTGTTCACCGTACTCGGAATCCAACACCCCGTGGCCGTTGAAGGGGTAGTAGCCCTGAGGTGGTCCGGCGGCAGACTGACCGTCGTCCCACCTGTAGCGGTGGCCGGCCTGGCTCTGCTCGGCAAACACCTGCTGCAGAGGACCGCGCCGCCCTGCCCAGCTGTTGACACTGCCATTAGCCCTGTTGACACTGCCATTAGCCTTGTTGACAGTGTCGCTATGACCGTCGCCGCCGCCTTCCGGGTTCTCTTGCTCACTCTCGTAAATAACGTCTCGGTCGAGGCGGCGGGCGCGGTGTTTCGAAGCCCGTGGGTCGCTGACCGACCTGCTACCGTCCGAGTAGTAGCTGACTGATGGTAGTAGTTGGTCTTTCCTTCGGCTCATTATGGAGGGAGGGAAAAGGGAATAACTTTTGTCGTATTCTAGGCTGAACAAAATGGCTTAATTAAAAACAAACCATTTGTGTGACGGGGGTGAGAGGGGGGGGGAGAGAAAGAAGAGAGAACGAAAATAAAAAAAAAAAAAGAATAAATTGAAATAGCCAAGGAACAAATAAATCGTGACCAGTTGAAGTGACGCACGGGCCAGGAGCCGATGGCGAAAGTCAATACAGAATGTTTGACACCCATTGAGATTTCCGCGTCGTGCGACAACATCAGAGGTGGCGGCGACGAAGTAATAATATTCCCGTGCATGAGTATACACACCATACATTTGGAGGAGGGAAAGGGGGGATGGGCGCGAGTCAACAAAAAGAACGTGCTCGGGTGACCAGGTGTCAGAGACGGTAACACTAATTGGTCATTTCCAAGTTCAGGTGCGGGGGGGGGGAGAGATATTAGGTCACAATCTCCTCGGTGGGCATGGTGTACTGCTTTCTACAGACAGTGTGTGCAGTTATCGTTACGCCAATGTAACGAATTCTATTTACCGAAAGACATAGCTGAAACAAACCAAAAAAAAAACGACAACAGTACAGTTTCAAGTTAAGCCTCGTGTGTCGCATTTAATATCCACTTTGCATTATGCACATCGGATGATATGAAGATTTTACACACTTTTATAATAATGCACACATTTGTGTTGGTTATGTGAAGATCAACAACCCACCAACAACTGTCAGCATCCATTGATCAGCTGACGTGTGTGTGTGATAAAGAACACATCGAGACCACCATGATATATTACAACCAGCACAGAACCCACATAGTTCGAATCCAATCAGAAAATCCAATCATAAGCTATAAACAAAACGCGGTGCACCAACTGATGAACTCAAACACACACACAAACACACACAAGTTTGAAATGTGGCGCCCAAGAACGCGCTTGGTCGTGCTGTGAATGAAGCTGTGATCGCCGGCACTAAATGTAAAATAATAATCCTCCAACACAACAACGGTGGATGGGTGGCTGTAGTTGCTGTGAATATAATGTCAGTCCGACTTGTAAAGTCCAGAGATAGGTAGCCTTGATATCAATGACGTAGTCACCAACAGTAAACGGTAGAAGGGGTGGGACGGAAGGGTGGGTGGGGGTGTATATCACACAGCTCAGTTTTTAGAATCATAATCTCCCTCCTCCCCACCCCCACCCCCTCTCTTTGAGTCATCCAGACTTCTGATAACGCACCAGGGGAACACTGCTCACACTGCTTCCGTTTTCCTCCCCCCAAATCTGGAACTCCCAAACATCAGAAAAGAAGTAACAACCTTTTATGACTGCTATACTGTGAGCTAGTTCAGTACAGAGTTTTATTTAAAAAAAAAAACGATGCCGACCGTTTACTGAAACATATTACAACATGGCATGCCCTCAGTGGCGCAACGGGGGGGGGGGCAGCTTGAGCCTGCCTAGGGCACCAGAATTTACATTGGTACAGTGGCGTACCTGGGGGGGCGGTGGGTGCGGTCCGCACCGGGCGGCACTTTTTATTACTTTTTAGGGGGGGGGCGGCAAAAATGTTTAGATTAAATTGAAATACCTAAATGAGAGGGCGGCGAAATCGTCTTCCGCCCTGGGCGGCCGATTACCCACGCTACGCCGCTGCATTGGTATAAGGCCCTCCCCCGAATCTACCTTTGACTGGGGCGCCCAAAAATAAAATAGGATGACTTTGGTGACACCCATGGTGACACCTATAATTGGTGGTGTGTAACTAAAAAAAAAAGGGGAATTCTATAAATAATTTGGAGAAATAATAATTTTTTTGTCCTTATCTAATATTTAATTATTAGTCCTATTGCATGTAGAGCTAAAAGTGTTAATTATACTTGTACTGTATTAGGAAGGATTTCATAAATAAACCAAATGATAACAATAAATGCTGATACAATTAAACCATAAAGGGGGCATTACAAGATCCCTATGCTAGTATATCTATAACATTTTTTCTTTTTAATGATTGAAAAGTCAATTTTTAGAAAAAAAAAAAGGGGTGGGGGGACAGAAAAAAAATTGTGAGTATTAAGGACATAGTTTATGGCTGGGGATCACACCTGAACCTCCCCAAAACACCTACTGGCAGATGGCAGTGCTATAATAGCAGATCCTGGTGAGTGAGAGAACTAACCACATTTACATGATTAAAGGTCAAACGGCTCACAGTGTGGAAGATACACTTTTATGTGGTGAAGGTGGCCACAGGGGGGAGGGGTGGGGGAAGGGGGGTTCTAGTTTAGCCTAATTTGACTTATTAATGATAATAGTTGGTGATGTGCCTGTTTGCAAGAGTGCTGGGTGTAGGGCTCAGCATCTTTAGGGTGCCACTGTCAAAGCAGCACATCAGATCAACTGTGAGTTTAGATAACTTATTAAAGTTTATAGTTTTTAACTTTCAGGTAGAAAATGTAATACTTTCAAAGATAACTCAAATGTTCTGTTAAATTTTTTTCTTTTTCTTCAAGGGCCTCAGAACTCATTATTTTTAACAAGCTAAAAAAAATCATTCATGGCAAGCGGTGTCATCGTTTTTTTTTTTGTATGGATCCTACATAATTATTTTACACCTGTCAAAAAAATATGCCTCTAATGTCATTAATAATAAGAAATATGTATGTCATTTAAAAACAAAATGAAATACCTTATATAACTTATTGTTTAAATACATCTAAAATGCTTTTGGTACAATTTATGTTTAGATTAATGTAATTTTTTTTCCTGTATTAGAATTCTGAGTTGGGAAATGTTTAGAAAGAGATTTTATGTGGTGCAAAAAAATAAATAAATAAATAACGTACGGGCTTTAAGCTTACAATGAGTAGAAAACAAAAGCCCAAAGAATAATTTATGAAATGCTTGGATGACATCATTCAACCACTAAGCAATGCACAAATAGGTACAAGGGATAAAATTGCAAACAGCCAAGAAAATAATTGGATAGATGTAAACGATGACAAAGATCCAACAGGTGGGAAAAGTAGACCTTTCAAAATTTTGGGAAATCTCCAATACGGAAGAACATCCTCAAAATATGATAACCAATTAAATCATTTATTTTTTTCAATGGTGAACCATTCATGTCATAATCTTAATCTTAGAACCATAATAAAAAATTTAATGTATTGAGAATGAAGGGAAATATGAACAAGATGACAATCATTTTCATAACTACAATGTTCATTAAGTCAAATAAATGACTAAAAAATCATTAACATTTCAAAAAAAAAAAAATCTGCATGGCACAAAAACAGGAACGTGTGCTGATAATTAATTTTATTGAGTTTTAGCTATCAAATTAATTAGATATAACATATCAAATCAGTATTTTTTTATAAGTTAAAATTTTACAATAATATATGGCACTTTAGATAGTAAAAGAAAACAAGATAGACTTACTGGTCATGGAATCCTTCTAGTTCATCTGCTTGTTCATCTAAAGTTGATTCTAAATCAAGATATGTACCAAAGTCTGCTTGCCCCCCACTGTGATATCTGTAGATTTGCAGGGCACAGTCCTCGAGCTGAAAAATAAACAACAAACACTTCTATAGGCCTAGCATAGTCAAAGAGAGAATAAATCCAACAAAATTATTTATAAATCATTTGAAACGTAACAAGAAATAAAAAAAGAAAAATTACTAAAAAAAAAGAATTTTTTAAATGAAGCTCATTTTGAAGATTGGGGGCATTCTGGTACACCAGTTTCAATTATCAACCATTTCATATACTTTTATTTAATAATAATAAATGTCAAAACGAAAATAATTTTTATTTCATCCCTTTCAAAATCAAGATTTAAAAAAAAATATTTCGTTTAAAAAAAAAACAACAATTAATATCATTATATCAAAATACCTTAATAAACTAAACAACTGAAGAAATGAAGAAAATTTTAAGTGATTAGTACCAAAATGATGTTTTTTTTTAATTATATTATTGGTAATGTAAAGTATAACTATAATATTACTGCCTAGTTGTTGATTTAGACTAGTGACTTTAATTACTTTACTTTATCAATTTATAGCTGGTTCAAAATAGTTGATAACTAAATTGACACCCTTCCTTCAACAATGACAATATTATACTAAATATAAATTTGGGGGGGAGGGGGGGCATACATTATTAAACATTACATACTTTGAATTTTGTTAACAGTATGAACCTAAAGAATGATACAAAAATGCCTCCTTAAATGTTCCTCATTAATAAAATAAAAGCTAAAGTCATTTTTTTTTTATTATATTATACTCCTTTCTAAACTTAATCATAGGTCATACCTGAGGCTGAGTTAGGTACTTAAGTTTATTAAGACTTACTTTTATCAGCCTATGACTATGAATAATATTGTCAATAAAAATAATAATTTCCGTTAATGATATATATTAAGCGAATCAGAAATCTTATAAAAACTATTACTGCATAAACAATCAGTAATCAGGATTGTAACAAAAAAGTATCATATATCATCAGTTTAAAATAGTTTGTTCGATGGCATCATTACAATCGTTTATTCTTTGACTTCAGTTTTTAACAGAAAAATCATAAACAACCGATAGTCTACTTACTCTATGTGGCGCCTGTAATAATCGATGTATTCCTGCTATTTGATTTATTAAAGGTACATTGTCTAGAAATGGATACGTAGGAGGCCTTGTAGGTTCCGGAAAGTTAGTATTAGAGAAAGGATCCCTATCATCAAGGAACTGTACACGGCAAGAAAACGTCGCCATGATGGTTTTGATCCTAAAGGTTTAAGGACACCTGTCAACTTTGACCTCAATATTCTTACGCTAAGACTAAGTTTGGATCAACAGAAAATGTCCTTTTATTTTTAGTATGTTATCAAATAACAGTGTTAAAATATGCCAGTTCTAATATTTACATACTTCACTAATTTAAATCTACAACGGAACTGATTTGTACGACTACAAGCGTTATTTTTGATAAATTACTTTCTGAGTTAATTATCCATTTTTAGATTACACGATTAGCTTAAAAATACATAAGTTGACATTTTTACCTGTACTCTGCTCTAAAATTTAAAAAAAAAACATACATTTTATTAGTATTATTATTGTTGCTGACTAATGAATATTAATAGTATGTGCCTATATAGATTTCCACTGATGTAATAGAATAGTGAAAGGGAACTTTTTAACATAGGCCAGAATATCCATTCTAATTTTATCCCGATATATGCCTATATTTTTTTTATTGAGGCGCGGTTATTTTCATAACCCTTTCTTTATTATTTTATCTCGTCTTTAGAGTAATAATGTCCCAAATATTTTTTTAATTGACGTTATTAATTAATCGCGTTTCATTTGCCCTTGGTTGGAGTAGAATGACTGTCTCCAGCTCGCTCTCCTTTAACTAATCTTGGTCCACTGAGAAACTCTACCACTGGAGCCAATATAGGGTCACACATATCAATCCAAATCAGTAGGTTACTGAAATGTACATGACGGGACCCGTAAAGATAGCCTCCCATGACAGGTTGCACACCCCCCACCCCTATGCAATGGCCTAGCGCCTCTGCTCAGAATTCTGCATATTATGTTTGGGGCAATCATCCTAATTTACTTTTGTTTACTTTGAAGATTTGTGGGCAGCATGTTTTACACTTAGTGGACGGATGGCCGAGTGGTGTAGATACTCGACTGTCAACCTGAGAGTCCTGGGTTCAATCCTCGTAGAGAATCATAGGAATATTTCCAGGTACATTTTTTTTCAAAGTCGTCCCACAAGTTCACCCAGCTTTAAACGGGTACCTTACTTAAGTTGGGGAAGTAAAAGCGGCTGGGCGTTGTGCTAACCACGCAATTCCTTCATTATGCCGAATTTATAGAAACACATGAATTCTACACTTCATCAGCCCCGATGGCCAGCTAGGGCAAAGAGAATTTTACTTTTATGGTTCACACTTAGGGTTTGTATGTATAATGTACAAATAAAAAAGTAAAGTTCCCTTAACCCTAAAGGACCATCGGGGGACCTTGAAGTGTAAAGTCAATATGTTTCTCTAGCCTCGCGCGTATTTCACACCAATGTATGTATGTATAGTGCCGTACACGATACATCCATGCATACGGTGCTTTATAATCCAATCTCATTAAGGCGTTCGCACGATGAATCCCTTTTGTATGAGGCCATGGCTTACTATAGACTTAAGGGTTATGTAGCGAAGGCCAGAATCAGTGGCGTAGCAAGCTTAACCCGCGCCCGGGGCACAATACCTTTGTAGCACCCCCCCCCCTTTCAAAAATTGTATAATATTATATGTAAAATATACCATTTGGCGCCCCTTTGTGAGTAGCGCCCGGTGCATGATGCCCCCTCTCGCTACGCCACTGGTGAGGATACCATCTTAGGGCAGGGTGTGCGGTACCAGCTAACCATCCCGTGACAAGACACCCAGCCACGATTATCATACTCGAGCTGCTCCGCCATTTTGTTATATAATCCAATGATAAGTCCTCATGTGCCTGTGTAGAATGGAAGGGGGCTTACAGCTAACACTTTTACAACACAGGCTATGATTAGTGACCGTCACCTTTAACACACCATGGCCATATCGAGTGAACTTTAACCCAATGACCATATTCAGTGACCTTTATCTTAAACGCAATCGCTCATTTCAGTGATCGGTACTTTAAACACAATGTTTACATTCAGAGGCCTATATTCAATCAATACTATTTTGCTTAGTGCATCTTAAGAGGGATTTACTCATTGCTTTTCCCGAGATCTATCTTAACATCATTTTGGGGCAAATAAATGTGTTTAGGTGTCTACTAAAACGATCTGAAATTCTGGATAAGTATTACAAATAATGTAGGCCTATCGATTAAAACACACACACACACAAACTAGTACCTATGATTTGTCTTAGGAAATAAAATGTGCTAACGTTCTTTATATATAGCTTATAATTTAGATTTTGTTTTTAAAGGGTACAGAATTTCAATATTTCATTCTTTAAAAATGGAAACACTGTGAATTTAAATACAGGTTTAATGTTACGATTTTATAGTTTGTTATTTCAATATAGAATGAATATTAAAAACGACATAAAGTACATTTATGTTTAACAATCCACTTTATTGCTGAATTTTATTTCCTCTAAAAATCGAATTTGCCCACGCCTCATCGGTTTCAGAGATTTTTCAATTTTACCTGTGTCATGGGCGATAACACAGGCTAATTGGCCATTTAGCAGAGTAGTCGTGAATTGTCGGTCATGAACGGCTAGTCTGGAGGAGAAAATTCCTGGCTGAACTCATGAACGACAATTCATGGGTGCTTTTGTTTAATGCCCAATTAGCCTGTGTTATCACCCATGACGAAGATAAGTTAAACAACTGAGAAACTAATCAAGTGTAGCTTTAGAAGATTTAATTATATTATATATAGTTCTTTTTTGAAAATATTACTTTTTCACTTAAACAAAATACCTAGCTTAGTTCTGTATATTTTTTTTTATGCTAATATTGTGGAAACATTGTGGTACGCTTTTTATCAATGCCGTTTAAATGTCGTCTGAAATTTATGTATATAAATCTATGAGTATGTGTTCTATTAAAAAATATTGCTTTGACTACAAATACTGGATTCATTTTTTAAATTAGAATTGTAAGCTAGAAAGATTTTTTATTCTTATTTTCGGTTCATAAAACTAAATGGAACGTAAACAAAATTATGTTTTAAAGCTGAAAGAGGGGCGAATAATTAATAAACGAAGTTGACCTACCTTCCTGACGTCAACGCCCATGTTTTCTAGTAGCTCATCGGCGTTCTTGTAGCCGGAGAAGTCATTTTCATCCGCCCCTGGGACCGTGATCAGCTTCCTCTGCGGGGGTGGCTTCTCGCACAGGCTGACGAAATCTGTGATGGTCACCAGACCTTTCTTGGCCTGAAGGATGCCCCACATCTGCTTTGCAGTGGCGGACACTTGCTTGGGCCCCCTCGGCTGCTTGCCGGTCTGGCCGGGCGGTGGTGGGGCGGATACGTTCTTGGCCCGCTGCGCCTCCGCCATGTCGTCCTCCAGGTCGATCAACTTGTCCCCGTGCGACTTGGACTGCTTGATGTTGTTGCCGCCATGCTTCTTGTCTTTCTCGAAGGCGTAGCTGTTCGGTCGCGCTCTCCTGTCGCCGTCGGGCCCGGGGCTCATGGGCGACGCCGGGGCCGGCTTCAGCGGGTAGTGAGATGTGTGGGGCACGGGCTCGTCCATGATGTTCTGCCCCACCCTTTTGTTTCTGCTGTTCAGCACGCTGTCGATGTCGTCCACATCTCCTATCATGCCCGACCTCTGACCTTTGTACTGCTTTTTCTGTTTCTGATCGGACCACTCGTTGCCTGGGCTCGGGACCAGGTCGGGCAAAGACTGCTGGGAGACCGACTGCGGAACCCTTCCGCCGTCCCCGCTGACCCCTAGCTGGCTCGGCCTCTGTCTGGCAGAGTTCTGTCCCCTTTCGTCAAGCACGTCTTCCCTTGAGTTCTGACGGCTGCCTTTTCCGTACTTGCTGTTTCTTCTGTTAGGGGACTCTTCTCTGTTGAACCCAAACTGTGATCCGTTGCTGTCGCTGATTTCATTGTCGTGCTGTTCACGACGAGAGCGCCGCCTCTCGTCAATCAAATTATCGCGAGAGCTGTCCCTGTTCAGGCGCTTGTGGTCGTCCGCCTGCTGTCTCTGAATGCCGCTGTGACGGTGTCGGCTGGGCGAGTCTTCTTTCGAAAACGCCTCTGACGAGCTTCCTGACTTTTTAATCTTCTGCCCATAGTCGTATCCATCGCTCCTGCGCTGTTGCTGCTGTTGCTTTCTCCTGGGATCCGAAGGCGAAACATCTCTGTCGTAACTGTCCGGGTCTTCGTAAAAGTGTTCTGCTTTGTTCAACTCCGACTTCCTGAAGTCTTTGTTCGGGAGGTGGGCGTCTCTCTCGTCTTCGTCCTCATCCAGGATACTGTCGTGCGAATCCTGTCGCGAGGCGTGGCGAGAGGATCTGTGCCTAGACCTCCTCGACGGTGAGTTGTCCCTGGAGTTGGGAGGCGACTCATCGCGGGTGCTGTACTGCCGGGACATGCGGGAGCGCCCGTCTCGAGGTGGTGCGTCATCGTAGACTTCGTTTCTGTTTTCTGAATGGCGTTTAGAGTGCCTGCTTTCGGGCGAAAGAGGTTCAGGTGGAGGAAGATTTTGTTTCCATTGGTGGACTTTCTCTATACTGTCTCTTAAAGAAAGCGTTTCAGGCGTCAGAGGCGCCTTTTCCCCTCCCTCGGGCTCGTCCAGAAGCTCTTTACTCGAGTGCCTCTTTCTTCTTGGCTTGTCCTCCAGCATGTCCTCTCTGGAGCTTGACCTCGATGTCTTCGACTTGCGCGAAGATCTTTTGTCGTCTGTGGCGCTTCCAAGCTCCACGTCCCTGTCTCGCAGGGTGCTTGGGGTGCTCGTCCGTGGCCCCTCCTTACGTCGGCGCCCATGACGGCTGCTGCGATCATCCGTGTCCTCCTCGTCTTTTTCCATGTCGTCCTCCCGACGCGAGCTGTTCCGTGACGGTGGCTCGCCGTAAACCGACTGCCTCCACGAACGCTCGTTGGGCGGGGTGCTCACACCTTCGTCAATGTAGGCTCGCCTGGCGGGCTCATCTTTCACCGTGGACCTGGAGCTGTTTCGTGAGATAGGCGCTGCGGACGATGGCTTGTTGTAAGAAGGCGTGGACGGCCCGCTGCCCTTGCTGTAGCCATGACCGGGTGCGGGCCCACCCAGCACTTTGTCTCTGTACTTGTAGAACGTTTCCCCTGGCTGGGAAGAACTGCCTGTACCAGATCCGCCACCACCCGGTGCGAAACTGGAATTGGATGAAGTTCGTTGTCTTCGGGTCTGTGGTTGATCCAAGTTGGTTTGAATGGCACAGTCCACCGTTCCCTTGTCTGTAGCGACTTTCTTTCCGCTGAGTTTGTCGATTCGGACCGGGCTTAGCTCGGGAACCCTGATGCGTCTCGTTCTCGAAATGCTCGCTCTGTCCTTGACTTTGGCTTCTTTAGGCTCTCCTTCTGGTATCGGCGACGTCCCTCGGCAGATTAGATACCGCACGGTCTGGTCTCGTTTCTCAGCCTCGGGCGCACTGTCATCTGACTCACTACTCACTGACACCCCGCGCCTACCCCGCTTGCTGCTGGCTTCCTGCCGACCTGCAGGTAAGCCAGGCACTCTCACTGCACCTGTTCCTCCCCCTCCGCCCACGGGTGGGGGTTTCGGGTCTCCGTTACCTGGTGTTTCGTAACTGCGCGAGGATTGTCTCTCGTAGGAACGTGCAGGAGTTTTCGGGACGGGTGAAGCGTCGGATCCGCTTTTGTATGAGGAGTAGGTCGAGTAAGGACCAGAGGCGCTGCTGCTGTAATCGTATCGAGAGGACCGTGTGCTGACAGGGGACGCCTCTCGGCTGCCCCCTCCGTAACGGCTATTTGAACTCTTGGTCGAGGCTCTGTCCCAGGAACCGTAGGGGCTGCCCCCACCGTAGTCCGACATGTAGCCGCTCCTGTTCGAATACCTGTCCAGGCTGGGGTATTTGTCCGACTGGTACCTGTCAGCGCCGTATCCAGGTGTCGAATATTTTGAGTCGGAGGTTCCGAATTTCTTGATGGCGTCGCTCACATTCGAGCTGCGATACTTTGGAGGGTCGTAGCTGGAGGTCCGTGCGTAGGGAGGACGTGAGGAGGCCGGGGTGTACGCTCGAGAGGCCGGAGTGTATGACGACGAGGGCGTGTAGTTTTTCCCTGTACCCATGTCATAGAGCTGAAAGGGACAACAATGAGAACATTAGATAATCTACATTTGAACTCTGTTGGGTAGGCAACAGCTAGACGACCACATAAGTCTCCCCCCTCCCCCCCCCACTATGAAATGGACCCCCTGACAATACCAAACATAAAATATGATGCAGTCAGGACCACTACAGCTACTTCTGGCTAGGTACATGTATTTTCCTTGAAGTATTTGTCTACTCTCTCTCTCTATCCCCCCCCCCCATCTTAATAACGAATATTGAATTACTATTAAAACACTTAAATATATAAAGACATGGATGATACATATACAAACTATAATTTCAGTCTAAATTTTTTCAATAATTATTATCGTTTTTTTTTTTTAAATTGAAACGTAACATTAAGTAAACATTTCAGTCTAAATACGACCGTAAAATAACATTTTAACATCTACAATGCATAATTTGAATAAGATTAAAACACGTAGACAAAAATACATCAATAAAAGTTTAGTTTGTTTCAAAATACTCTAAAAAAAAAAAATAAAAGGACAATTGTATCTAATTATGTGTATAATTTTTTTTATAATCTGCATTTGGCAATAAAAGTAAAAAAAAAATGTTCAAGTAGATCAAAAGTAACAATTTCATCTTGATACTTCAACAAAAGTAACAATTGCATCTTGATACTTCAACAGAAGTAACAATTTCATCTTGATACTTCAACAAAAGTAACAATTGCATCTTGATACTTCAACAGAAGTAACAATTTCATCTTGATACTTCAACAAAAGTAACAATTGCATCTTGATACTTCAACAGAAGTAACAATTTCATCTTGATCCTTCAACAAAAGTAACAATTTCATCTTGATACTTCATTAAAAGTAACAATTTCATCTTGATACTTCAACAAAAGTAAAAAGTGAAATGACACGGTAAACATCCGCCGATGTTGAGATTTGATTTTTTTTTACGTTTCCAGAGGCTGATTCTAAAAATAGCCCTCCATCAGCTGAGCCTCCTCACGTTAATAAGACTCTTCGTCAAAACAACATTCTCTCCTGCACTCATCTCCCTCTCTCCCTCTTTCTCTCTATCCATCTCTCTCAAGCACATACAAACATACGAGCACACTCAATTTTTGCTTCTCCCCCCCCCCCCGCCCCCTGTAAAATACGATATTCAGACCCCCCCTCCCTCCCTCCCCCACACACACCACCCTGACTCTTTCATCCAGCTGCATAGAAGAAAGAAGAAAGGAGTGAACTCGCTTAAAACCATTAATTACTTCTATTTACCTCACTCTCCCCTCTTTACCACCACACCCCCCACCTCCAGGACCGATCCTGCACTTTTAATACAGAGTTACCTGATTTTTTTTTTTTTTCAAAAATTTTTTTCTTTCTTTTTTTACACTTTCATAAATCAAAGAGAGTTGAAGAAAAAGAGATGTCAAAGATGTGCAAAAAACAGCAACAACACCAACAACAAACAACAAAGAAATAAGAAGTGTCGGGCACAGTTAACGCAGGTGAGAGGATGAATATCAAAGGGGGAGTCACTGGTCCAGGTCCTATACATCTAGGTTTACTTGTTTTTTTTTTTTTTAATTTTCATATCATTAACGCATCTACTGAAAAAAGAGGAAGAATCGATACTCGTACATGCACTGAAAAATATAGCCAGAGTTGTTGTTCTTTATTTTTTGAGAAATTGTACGTACAAAACAAATTATATGTCTACAAAATTCACTTTCAGGTTTGTTTTTTTTTTGATTATATGAGGTTTAAATGTAATGATAGTTCTTAAATTTGACATTACATACAATCATTGGACAAAAATATATTAAACTATCAACGCTTTCACCACTCTTATGTTTATAAACTGTTTGCTAGTAGGTCTAGTTGGTCTTAACAAATTGAAATTATGCTTATTTTCATCCTAGTTTCATTTAGTCTCACATATTTGCGACACTTTCATTTCATTATAATTTAATATTATTATAACATGCTGGGCCACTCAGTTTAGCAAGTACTTTCACATGTTGGGCCACACTGTTTAGCAAGTACTTTCACTTGATGGGCCGCACTGTTTAGCAAGAACTTTCACATGTTGGGCCACACTGTTTAGCAAATACTTTCACATGTTGGGCCACACTGTTTTGCAAGTACTTTCACATGTTGGGCCACACTGTTTAGCAAGTACTTTCACATGTTGGGCCACACTGTTTAGCTAGTACTTTCACTTGTTGGGCCACACAGTTTAGCAAGTACTTTCACATGTTGGGCCACACAGTTTAGCAAGTACTTTCACATGTTGGGCCACACAGTTTAGCAAGTACTTTCACTTGTTCTTTGTATTTTAGTTCGGGAGTGATCTACATACACATCATCTATTCTGATAACTTCAAATAAATTTGTCCATTCAATGGGACGTATTCTAATTAGCGAAATGATGTGTTTATAAGTCTTACTATTATTTACAAAGTTTTTCAGAACTTGCATAAGAGATTCCACCAATAACAATGCTAGTTATACAATGGTTAAATAATGTAATGAAGATGACGACATTCGTTATGCTTGACATTGTATGTATATATGCAAGTGAGTTCTTTATTTTTCAAAGAGTAAAATAATAATTTGTAACATTTAGTCATGCATTGAAAACGTCAAACAATTGGTAGAAAACAAACTTCATTTATTGAACAATGTTTCTATGTTTAACACGTAGATATTGAAGAGTTCTTTTCTTTCCCTCTCTCTGTCTGTCTATCTTTCTCTTTCTTTCGCTCTGACTCCCCCTCCTCTTTCTTTCTCTCTCTCTCTCTCTTTCTTTCTTTCTTTTTCTCTGTATGCCTTTCCCCCTCTTTCTTTCTTTCTCTCTGCTTGTCTCTATCCCTTCTTTATTTCTTTCTCTTTCTTTCTTCCTCTCTCTCTCTCTCCTCTTCTTCTTTCTCTTTTTTTCTTATTTCTTCTTATTCTCTAACACACACTGCCATCCCTATTATATACACCTACATACAGATACATGTGTCCACATTCACTTAATATGTACTGCAAGAGCACAGTTACTATTGACAAGTTACAGCTACCCATATACACACAAAACCAACACAGTAAGTACAAACATACACACACACACACACACACACACACACACACACACTATTCAATGCGGTCATGCCTGGGGATAAGAGTGAGCACATAACTAGGTCAGAACGTTATTTTGCCAAGATTTCAGGTTTCAACATCTAGGCACAAGAAGCCAGGTAAAAAGTAAAAAAAAAAATCTACCAGAAATATCGAGGCAATAACAGATTTAAGCAGGAAAACAAAGTTTAGACGGGCTTGAATGAATGAATGGGATGGAAGATTTGATGTTAGCGTTATTAACTATTGCCACTATTGGAAAGATTTCTCCTAACTCCTGAAGACATATATACTAATGAATTATGTCTCAGTAGGACTTGTGCATTCAAACAATTCTGCTGTTATCTAAAGTCTAGCTCATTGAGAATATTTAAGTGTTCGCTAGCAATGTTTTTAACGCATACTATCCGATAATATTTCATTCCAGATATTATCAAATTCATTCGTTAGATCTATGTTAACCATTCTATTTAGATAAGTGCTTTCATATGTGATCCATTTATTTGTTCTTCAGCAATCCTAGAGACAGATAATTTGTTCAGCATAGATGTTTCAAACTCTGACCATGTCAGTACTAGTACTCAAGTTGCAAGTGCCATTGAGTGTATATAGGTACACGTATTTTTAAAAGTAAAAGTACGAGTTAAAGTATCCAAGGAGCAAGTACCAGTGAAACTGCATGCACTCCAAAAATGTACTCGACGAGTACTCGAGTACAGGTACTTGCCAAAACAAGTACCAAGTACCGAATCTTTGTTGCCCAGTAAAGGAATATAATGTGCTAATAGTTCAGTTTGATCCAGATGTTCGATACCGATACAATGTAAAGACACTGCACTCTTTATAACGTAATGGTGAGTTCAGTGCATAGATAAGAGAGAACCCGAAAATAGGATCAGAATAAATGGACGACACAATATTTCTCTGATTACTACAAACAAATGCACGATCTCATTTAAAAAAAAAAACAAAAAAAACAAACAACTTCAGACAACAACAAGAAACCAACTTGAAAATGTTTATGGTGGACATATATTAATCAGATCAAATAGTTCAGCAAGGTAATTAAAACAAACAAAAGGCGGACAGTTAAAAATTATGAAGTTTATCAAAAAGAAAGAAACAAAACTAAAATAAAAAAAATCACTTTGCACTAAAACAAAGAGTACCATTGTGCACCCAACATATTTATTTACTGCTTCCATTTTTTATAGTTCTATTGATCTATTCTCGTAAACAATTTTATTTAACAATAAATATCAGTGCAAGAAAATGCTTATTTCAGGCAGAAAAGCAAATTAACAATTTAAAATAAAAAATTTCAGATCAACAGACTAAAGTTTCCTGTAGTGGAAGACATTAATCAGACGTCTTTTTGGCGGCTAATGAATTTTATAATCAACCACTCGTCATTTATGCAACTTTTTTGAAGTTCGATGGTCTTTCTTACACCCCCCACCTGTCTTCTCATTTAAAAATGATGGTGCTTGTCTCTATCCCTTCTTTATTTCTTTCTCTTTCTTTCTTCCTCTCTCTCTCTCTCCTCTTCTTCTTTCTCTTTTTTTCTTATTTCTTCTTATTCTCTAACACACACTGCCATCCCTATTATATACACCTACATACAGATACATGTGTCCACATTCACTTAATATGTACTGCAAGAGCACAGTTACTATTGACAAGTTACAGCTACCCATATACACACAAAACCAACACAGTAAGTACAAACATACACACACACACACACACACACACACTATTCAATGCGGTCATGCCTGGGGATAAGAGTGAGCACATAACTAGGTCAGAACGTTATTTTGCCAAGATTTCAGGTTTCAACATCTAGGCACAAGAAGCCAGGTAAAAAGTAAAAAAAAAAATCTACCAGAAATATCGAGGCAATAACAGATTTAAGCAGGAAAACAAAGTTTAGACGGGGTTTGAATGAATGAATGGGATGGAAGATTTGATGTTAGCGTTATTAACTATTGCCACTATTGGAAAGATTTCTCCTAACTCCTGAAGACATATATACTAATGAATTATGTCTCAGTAGGACTTGTGCATTCAAACAATTCTGCTGTTATCTAAAGTCTAGCTCATTGAGAATATTTAAGTGTTCGCTAGCAATGTTTTTAACGCATACTATCCGATAATATTTCATTCCAGATATTATCAAATTCATTCGTTAGATCTATGTTAACCATTCTATTTAGATAAGTGCTTTCATATGTGACCCATTTATTTGTTCTTCAGCAATCCTAGAGACAGATAATTTGTTCAGCATAGATGTTTCAAACTCTGACCATGTCAGTACTAGTACTCAAGTTGCAAGTGCCATTGAGTGTATATAGGTACACGTATTTTTAAAAGTAAAAGTACGAGTTAAAGTATCCAAGGAGCAAGTACGAGTGAAACTGCATGCACTCCAAAAATGTACTCGACGAGTACTCGAGTACAGGTACTTGCCAAAACAAGTACCAAGTACCGAATCTTTGTTGCCCAGTAAAGGAATATAATGTGCTAATAGTTCAGTTTGATCCAGATGTTCGATACCGATACAATGTAAAGACACTGCACTCTTTATAACGTAATGGTGAGTTCAGTGCATAGATAAGAGAGAACCCGAAAATAGGATCAGAATAAATGGACGACACAATATTTCTCTGATTACTACAAACAAATGCACGATCTCATTTAAAAAAAAAACAAAAAAAACAAACAACTTCAGACAACAACAAGAAACCAACTTGAAAATGTTTATGGTGGACATATATTAATCAGATCAAATAGTTCAGCAAGGTAATTAAAACAAACAAAAGGCGGACAGTTAAAAATTATGAAGTTTATCAAAAAGAAAGAAACAAAACTAAAATAAAAAAAATCACTTTGCACTAAAACAAAGAGTACCATTGTGCACCCAACATATTTATTTACTGCTTCCATTTTTTATAGTTCTATTGATCTATTCTCGTAAACAATTTTAATTAACAATAAATATCAGTGCAAGAAAATGCTTATTTCAGGCAGAAAAGCAAATTAACAATTTAAAATAAAAATTTCAGATCAACAGACTAAAGTTTCCTGTAGTGGAAGACATTAATCAGACGTCTTTTTGGCGGCTAATGAATTTTATAATCAACCACTCGTCATTTATGCAACTTTTTTGAAGTTCGATGGTCTTTCTTACACCCCCCACCTGTCTTCTCATTTAAAAATGATGGTGCTTGTCTCTATCCCTTCTTTATTTCTTTCTCTTTCTTTCTTCCTCTCTCTCTCTCTCCTCTTCTTCTTTCTCTTTTTTTCTTATTTCTTCTTATTCTCTAACACACACTGCCATCCCTATTATATACACCTACATACAGATACATGTGTCCACATTCACTTAATATGTACTGCAAGAGCACAGTTACTATTGACAAGTTACAGCTACCCATATACACACAAAACCAACACAGTAAGTACAAACATACACACACACACACACACACACACTATTCAATGCGGTCATGCCTGGGGATAAGAGTGAGCACATAACTAGGTCAGAACGTTATTTTGCCAAGATTTCAGGTTTCAACATCTAGGCACAAGAAGCCAGGTAAAAAGTAAAAAAAAATCTACCAGAAATATCGAGGCAATAACAGATTTAAGCAGGAAAACAAAGTTTAGACGGGGTTTGAATGAATGAATGGGATGGAAGATTTGATGTTAGCGTTATTAACTATTGCCACTATTGGAAAGATTTCTCCTAACTCCTGAAGACATATATACTAATGAATTATGTCTCAGTAGGACTTGTGCATTCAAACAATTCTGCTGTTATCTAAAGTCTAGCTCATTGAGAATATTTAAGTGTTCGCTAGCAATGTTTTTAACGCATACTATCCGATAATATTTCATTCCAGATATTATCAAATTCATTCGTTAGATCTATGTTAACCATTCTATTTAGATAAGTGCTTTCATATGTGATCCATTTATTTGTTCTTCAGCAATCCTAGAGACAGATAATTTGTTCAGCATAGATGTTTCAAACTCTGACCATGTCAGTACTAGTACTCAAGTTGCAAGTGCCATTGAGTGTATATAGGTACACGTATTTTTAAAAGTAAAAGTACGAGTTAAAGTATCCAAGGAGCAAGTACCAGTGAAACTGCATGCACTCCAAAAATGTACTCGACGAGTACTCGAGTACAGGTACTTGCCAAAACAAGTACCAAGTACCGAATCTTTGTTGCCCAGTAAAGGAATATAATGTGCTAATAGTTCAGTTTGATCCAGATGTTCGATACCGATACAATGTAAAGACACTGCACTCTTTATAACGTAATGGTGAGTTCAGTGCATAGATAAGAGAGAACCCGAAAATAGGATCAGAATAAATGGACGACACAATATTTCTCTGATTACTACAAACAAATGCACGATCTCATTTAAAAAAAAAACAAAAAAAACAAACAACTTCAGACAACAACAAGAAACCAACTTGAAAATGTTTATGGTGGACATATATTAATCAGATCAAATAGTTCAGCAAGGTAATTAAAACAAACAAAAGGCGGACAGTTAAAAATTATGAAGTTTATCAAAAAAGAAAGAAACAAAACTAAAATAAAAAAATCACTTTGCACTAAAACAAAGAGTACCATTGTGCACCCAACATATTTATTTACTGCTTCCATTTTTTATAGTTCTATTGATCTATTCTCGTAAACAATTTTAATTAACAATAAATATCAGTGCAAGAAAATGCTTATTTCAGGCAGAAAAGCAAATTAACAATTTAAAATAAAAAATTTCAGATCAACAGACTAAAGTTTCCTGTAGTGGAAGACATTAATCAGACGTCTTTTTGGCGGCTAATGAATTTTATAATCAACCACTCGTCATTTATGCAACTTTTTTGAAGTTCGATGGTCTTTCTTACACCCCCCACCTGTCTTCTCATTTAAAAATGATGGTGCTTGTCTCTATCCCTTCTTTATTTCTTTCTCTTTCTTTCTTCCTCTCTCTCTCTCTCCTCTTCTTCTTTCTCTTTTTTTCTTATTTCTTCTTATTCTCTAACACACACTGCCATCCCTATTATATACACCTACATACAGATACATGTGTCCACATTCACTTAATATGTACTGCAAGAGCACAGTTACTATTGACAAGTTACAGCTACCCATATACACACAAAACCAACACAGTAAGTACAAACATACACACACACACACACACACACACACTATTCAATGCGGTCATGCCTGGGGATAAGAGTGAGCACATAACTAGGTCAGAACGTTATTTTGCCAAGATTTCAGGTTTCAACATCTAGGCACAAGAAGCCAGGTAAAAAGTAAAAAAAAAAATCTACCAGAAATATCGAGGCAATAACAGATTTAAGCAGGAAAACAAAGTTTAGACGGGGTTTGAATGAATGAATGGGATGGAAGATTTGATGTTAGCGTTATTAACTATTGCCACTATTGGAAAGATTTCTCCCTAACTCCTGAAGACATATATACTAATGAATTATGTCTCAGTAGGACTTGTGCATTCAAACAATTCTGCTGTTATCTAAAGTCTAGCTCATTGAGAATATTTAAGTGTTCGCTAGCAATGTTTTTAACGCATACTATCCGATAATATTTCATTCCAGATATTATCAAATTCATTCGTTAGATCTATGTTAACCATTCTATTTAGATAAGTGCTTTCATATGTGACCCATTTATTTGTTCTTCAGCAATCCTAGAGACAGATAATTTGTTCAGCATAGATGTTTCAAACTCTGACCATGTCAGTACTAGTACTCAAGTTGCAAGTGCCATTGAGTGTATATAGGTACACGTATTTTTAAAAGTAAAAGTACGAGTTAAAGTATCCAAGGAGCAAGTACGAGTGAAACTGCATGCACTCCAAAAATGTACTCGACGAGTACTCGAGTACAGGTACTTGCCAAAACAAGTACCAAGTACCGAATCTTTGTTGCCCAGTAAAGGAATATAATGTGCTAATAGTTCAGTTTGATCCAGATGTTCGATACCGATACAATGTAAAGACACTGCACTCTTTATAACGTAATGGTGAGTTCAGTGCATAGATAAGAGAGAACCCGAAAATAGGATCAGAATAAATGGACGACACAATATTTCTCTGATTACTACAAACAAATGCACGATCTCATTTAAAAAAAAAACAAAAAAACAAACAACTTCAGACAACAACAAGAAACCAACTTGAAAATGTTTATGGTGGACATATATTAATCAGATCAAATAGTTCAGCAAGGTAATTAAAACAAACAAAAGGCGGACAGTTAAAAATTATGAAGTTTATCAAAAAGAAAGAAACAAAACTAAAATAAAAAAATCACTTTGCACTAAAACAAAGAGTACCATTGTGCACCCAACATATTTATTTACTGCTTCCATTTTTTATAGTTCTATTGATCTATTCTCGTAAACAATTTTAATTAACAATAAATATCAGTGCAAGAAAATGCTTATTTCAGGCAGAAAAGCAAATTAACAATTTAAAATAAAAAATTTCAGATCAACAGACTAAAGTTTCCTGTAGTGGAAGACATTAATCAGACGTCTTTTTGGCGGCTAATGAATTTTATAATCAACCACTCGTCATTTATGCAACTTTTTTGAAGTTCGATGGTCTTTCTTACACCCCCCACCTGTCTTCTCATTTAAAAATGATGGTGCTTGTCTCTATCCCTTCTTTATTTCTTTCTCTTTCTTTCTTCCTCTCTCTCTCTCTCTCTTCTTCTTTCTCTTTTTTTCTTATTTCTTCTTATTCTCTAACACACACTGCCATCCCTATTATATACACCTACATACAGATACATGTGTCCACATTCACTTAATATGTACTGCAAGAGCACAGTTACTATTGACAAGTTACAGCTACCCATATACACACAAAACCAACACAGTAAGTACAAACATACACACACACACACACACACACACACTATTCAATGCGGTCATGCCTGGGGATAAGAGTGAGCACATAACTAGGTCAGAACGTTATTTTGCCAAGATTTCAGGTTTCAACATCTAGGCACAAGAAGCCAGGTAAAAAGTAAAAAAAAAAATCTACCAGAAATATCGAGGCAATAACAGATTTAAGCAGGAAAACAAAGTTTAGACGGGGTTTGAATGAATGAATGGGATGGAAGATTTGATGTTAGCGTTATTAACTATTGCCACTATTGGAAAGATTTCTCCTAACTCCTGAAGACATATATACTAATGAATTATGTCTCAGTAGGACTTGTGCATTCAAACAATTCTGCTGTTATCTAAAGTCTAGCTCATTGAGAATATTTAAGTGTTCGCTAGCAATGTTTTTAACGCATACTATCCGATAATATTTCATTCCAGATATTATCAAATTCATTCGTTAGATCTATGTTAACCATTCTATTTAGATAAGTGCTTTCATATGTGATCCATTTATTTGTTCTTCAGCAATCCTAGAGACAGATAATTTGTTCAGCATAGATGTTTCAAACTCTGACCATGTCAGTACTAGTACTCAAGTTGCAAGTGCCATTGAGTGTATATAGGTACACGTATTTTTAAAAGTAAAAGTACGAGTTAAAGTATCCAAGGAGCAAGTACGAGTGAAACTGCATGCACTCCAAAAATGTACTCGACGAGTACTCGAGTACAGGTACTTGCCAAAACAAGTACCAAGTACCGAATCTTTGTTGCCCAGTAAAGGAATATAATGTGCTAATAGTTCAGTTTGATCCAGATGTTCGATACCGATACAATGTAAAGACACTGCACTCTTTATAACGTAATGGTGAGTTCAGTGCATAGATAAGAGAGAACCCGAAAATAGGATCAGAATAAATGGACGACACAATATTTCTCTGATTACTACAAACAAATGCACGATCTCATTTAAAAAAAAACAAAAAAAACAAACAACTTCAGACAACAACAAGAAACCAACTTGAAAATGTTTATGGTGGACATATATTAATCAGATCAAATAGTTCAGCAAGGTAATTAAAACAAACAAAAGGCGGACAGTTAAAAATTATGAAGTTTATCAAAAAGAAAGAAACAAAACTAAAATAAAAAAAATCACTTTGCACTAAAACAAAGAGTACCATTGTGCACCCAACATATTTATTTACTGCTTCCATTTTTTATAGTTCTATTGATCTATTCTCGTAAACAATTTTAATTAACAATAAATATCAGTGCAAGAAAATGCTTATTTCAGGCAGAAAAGCAAATTAACAATTTAAAATAAAAAATTTCAGATCAACAGACTAAAGTTTCCTGTAGTGGAAGACATTAATCAGACGTCTTTTTGGCGGCTAATGAATTTTATAATCAACCACTCGTCATTTATGCAACTTTTTTGAAGTTCGATGGTCTTTCTTACACCCCCCACCTGTCTTCTCATTTAAAAATGATGGTGCTTGTCTCTATCCCTTCTTTATTTCTTTCTCTTTCTTTCTTCCTCTCTCTCTCTCTCCTCTTCTTCTTTCTCTTTTTTTCTTATTTCTTCTTATTCTCTAACACACACTGCCATCCCTATTATATACACCTACATACAGATACATGTGTCCACATTCACTTAATATGTACTGCAAGAGCACAGTTACTATTGACAAGTTACAGCTACCCATATACACACAAAACCAACACAGTAAGTACAAACATACACACACACACACACACACTATTCAATGCGGTCATGCCTGGGGATAAGAGTGAGCACATAACTAGGTCAGAACGTTATTTTGCCAAGATTTCAGGTTTCAACATCTAGGCACAAGAAGCCAGGTAAAAAGTAAAAAAAAAAATCTACCAGAAATATCGAGGCAATAACAGATTTAAGCAGGAAAACAAAGTTTAGACGGGGTTTGAATGAATGAATGGGATGGAAGATTTGATGTTAGCGTTATTAACTATTGCCACTATTGGAAAGATTTCTCCTAACTCCTGAAGACATATATACTAATGAATTATGTCTCAGTAGGACTTGTGCATTCAAACAATTCTGCTGTTATCTAAAGTCTAGCTCATTGAGAATATTTAAGTGTTCGCTAGCAATGTTTTTAACGCATACTATCCGATAATATTTCATTCCAGATATTATCAAATTCATTCGTTAGATCTATGTTAACCATTCTATTTAGATAAGTGCTTTCATATGTGATCCATTTATTTGTTCTTCAGCAATCCTAGAGACAGATAATTTGTTCAGCATAGATGTTTCAAACTCTGACCATGTCAGTACTAGTACTCAAGTTGCAAGTGCCATTGAGTGTATATAGGTACACGTATTTTTAAAAGTAAAAGTACGAGTTAAAGTATCCAAGGAGCAAGTACGAGTGAAACTGCATGCACTCCAAAAATGTACTCGACGAGTACTCGAGTACAGGTACTTGCCAAAACAAGTACCAAGTACCGAATCTTTGTTGCCCAGTAAAGGAATATAATGTGCTAATAGTTCAGTTTGATCCAGATGTTCGATACCGATACAATGTAAAGACACTGCACTCTTTATAACGTAATGGTGAGTTCAGTGCATAGATAAGAGAGAACCCGAAAATAGGATCAGAATAAATGGACGACACAATATTTCTCTGATTACTACAAACAAATGCACGATCTCATTTAAAAAAAAAACAAAAAAAACAAACAACTTCAGACAACAACAAGAAACCAACTTGAAAATGTTTATGGTGGACATATATTAATCAGATCAAATAGTTCAGCAAGGTAATTAAAACAAACAAAAGGCGGACAGTTAAAAATTATGAAGTTTATCAAAAAGAAAGAAACAAAACTAAAATAAAAAAAAATCACTTTGCACTAAAACAAAGAGTACCATTGTGCACCCAACATATTTATTTACTGCTTCCATTTTTTATAGTTCTATTGATCTATTCTCGTAAACAATTTTAATTAACAATAAATATCAGTGCAAGAAAATGCTTATTTCAGGCAGAAAAGCAAATTAACAATTTAAAATAAAAAATTTCAGATCAACAGACTAAAGTTTCCTGTAGTGGAAGACATTAATCAGACGTCTTTTTGGCGGCTAATGAATTTTATAATCAACCACTCGTCATTTATGCAACTTTTTTGAAGTTCGATGGTCTTTCTTACACCCCCCACCTGTCTTCTCATTTAAAAATGATGGTGCTTGTCTCTATCCCTTCTTTATTTCTTTCTCTTTCTTTCTTCCTCTCTCTCTCTCTCCTCTTCTTCTTTCTCTTTTTTTCTTATTTCTTCTTATTCTCTAACACACACTGCCATCCCTATTATATACACCTACATACAGATACATGTGTCCACATTCACTTAATATGTACTGCAAGAGCACAGTTACTATTGACAAGTTACAGCTACCCATATACACACAAAACCAACACAGTAAGTACAAACATACACACACACACACACACACACACACACTATTCAATGCGGTCATGCCTGGGGATAAGAGTGAGCACATAACTAGGTCAGAACGTTATTTTGCCAAGATTTCAGGTTTCAACATCTAGGCACAAGAAGCCAGGTAAAAAGTAAAAAAAAAAATCTACCAGAAATATCGAGGCAATAACAGATTTAAGCAGGAAAACAAAGTTTAGACGGGGTTTGAATGAATGAATGGGATGGAAGATTTGATGTTAGCGTTATTAACTATTGCCACTATTGGAAAGATTTCTCCTAACTCCTGAAGACATATATACTAATGAATTATGTCTCAGTAGGACTTGTGCATTCAAACAATTCTGCTGTTATCTAAAGTCTAGCTCATTGAGAATATTTAAGTGTTCGCTAGCAATGTTTTTAACGCATACTATCCGATAATATTTCATTCCAGATATTATCAAATTCATTCGTTAGATCTATGTTAACCATTCTATTTAGATAAGTGCTTTCATATGTGACCCATTTATTTGTTCTTCAGCAATCCTAGAGACAGATAATTTGTTCAGCATAGATGTTTCAAACTCTGACCATGTCAGTACTAGTACTCAAGTTGCAAGTGCCATTGAGTGTATATAGGTACACGTATTTTTAAAAGTAAAAGTACGAGTTAAAGTATCCAAGGAGCAAGTACGAGTGAAACTGCATGCACTCCAAAAATGTACTCGACGAGTACTCGAGTACAGGTACTTGCCAAAACAAGTACCAAGTACCGAATCTTTGTTGCCCAGTAAAGGAATATAATGTGCTAATAGTTCAGTTTGATCCAGATGTTCGATACCGATACAATGTAAAGACACTGCACTCTTTATAACGTAATGGTGAGTTCAGTGCATAGATAAGAGAGAACCCGAAAATAGGATCAGAATAAATGGACGACACAATATTTCTCTGATTACTACAAACAAATGCACGATCTCATTTAAAAAAAAAACAAAAAAACAAACAACTTCAGACAACAACAAGAAACCAACTTGAAAATGTTTATGGTGGACATATATTAATCAGATCAAATAGTTCAGCAAGGTAATTAAAACAAACAAAAGGCGGACAGTTAAAAATTATGAAGTTTATCAAAAAGAAAGAAACAAAACTAAAATAAAAAAATCACTTTGCACTAAAACAAAGAGTACCATTGTGCACCCAACATATTTATTTACTGCTTCCATTTTTTATAGTTCTATTGATCTATTCTCGTAAACAATTTTAATTAACAATAAATATCAGTGCAAGAAAATGCTTATTTCAGGCAGAAAAGCAAATTAACAATTTAAAATAAAAAATTTCAGATCAACAGACTAAAGTTTCCTGTAGTGGAAGACATTAATCAGACGTCTTTTTGGCGGCTAATGAATTTTATAATCAACCACTCGTCATTTATGCAACTTTTTTGAAGTTCGATGGTCTTTCTTACACCCCCCACCTGTCTTCTCATTTAAAAATGATGGTGCTTGTCTCTATCCCTTCTTTATTTCTTTCTCTTTCTTTCTTCCTCTCTCTCTCTCTCCTCTTCTTCTTTCTCTTTTTTTCTTATTTCTTCTTATTCTCTAACACACACTGCCATCCCTATTATATACACCTACATACAGATACATGTGTCCACATTCACTTAATATGTACTGCAAGAGCACAGTTACTATTGACAAGTTACAGCTACCCATATACACACAAAACCAACACAGTAAGTACAAACATACACACACACACACACACACACACACTATTCAATGCGGTCATGCCTGGGGATAAGAGTGAGCACATAACTAGGTCAGAACGTTATTTTGCCAAGATTTCAGGTTTCAACATCTAGGCACAAGAAGCCAGGTAAAAAGTAAAAAAAAAATCTACCAGAAATATCGAGGCAATAACAGATTTAAGCAGGAAAACAAAGTTTAGACGGGGTTTGAATGAATGAATGGGATGGAAGATTTGATGTTAGCGTTATTAACTATTGCCACTATTGGAAAGATTTCTCCTAACTCCTGAAGACATATATACTAATGAATTATGTCTCAGTAGGACTTGTGCATTCAAACAATTCTGCTGTTATCTAAAGTCTAGCTCATTGAGAATATTTAAGTGTTCGCTAGCAATGTTTTTAACGCATACTATCCGATAATATTTCATTCCAGATATTATCAAATTCATTCGTTAGATCTATGTTAACCATTCTATTTAGATAAGTGCTTTCATATGTGATCCATTTATTTGTTCTTCAGCAATCCTAGAGACAGATAATTTGTTCAGCATAGATGTTTCAAACTCTGACCATGTCAGTACTAGTACTCAAGTTGCAAGTGCCATTGAGTGTATATAGGTACACGTATTTTTAAAAGTAAAAGTACGAGTTAAAGTATCCAAGGAGCAAGTACGAGTGAAACTGCATGCACTCCAAAAATGTACTCGACGAGTACTCGAGTACAGGTACTTGCCAAAACAAGTACCAAGTACCGAATCTTTGTTGCCCAGTAAAGGAATATAATGTGCTAATAGTTCAGTTTGATCCAGATGTTCGATACCGATACAATGTAAAGACACTGCACTCTTTATAACGTAATGGTGAGTTCAGTGCATAGATAAGAGAGAACCCGAAAATAGGATCAGAATAAATGGACGACACAATATTTCTCTGATTACTACAAACAAATGCACGATCTCATTTAAAAAAAAAAACAAAAAAACAAACAACTTCAGACAACAACAAGAAACCAACTTGAAAATGTTTATGGTGGACATATATTAATCAGATCAAATAGTTCAGCAAGGTAATTAAAACAAACAAAAGGCGGACAGTTAAAAATTATGAAGTTTATCAAAAAGAAAGAAACAAAACTAAAATAAAAAAATCACTTTGCACTAAAACAAAGAGTACCATTGTGCACCCAACATATTTATTTACTGCTTCCATTTTTTATAGTTCTATTGATCTATTCTCGTAAACAATTTTAATTAACAATAAATATCAGTGCAAGAAAATGCTTATTTCAGGCAGAAAAGCAAATTAACAATTTAAAATAAAAAATTTCAGATCAACAGACTAAAGTTTCCTGTAGTGGAAGACATTAATCAGACGTCTTTTTGGCGGCTAATGAATTTTATAATCAACCACTCGTCATTTATGCAACTTTTTTGAAGTTCGATGGTCTTTCTTACACCCCCCACCTGTCTTCTCATTTAAAAATGATGGTGCTTGTCTCTATCCCTTCTTTATTTCTTTCTCTTTCTTTCTTCCTCTCTCTCTCTCTCTCCTCTTCTTCTTTCTCTTTTTTTCTTATTTCTTCTTATTCTCTAACACACACTGCCATCCCTATTATATACACCTACATACAGATACATGTGTCCACATTCACTTAATATGTACTGCAAGAGCACAGTTACTATTGACAAGTTACAGCTACCCATATACACACAAAACCAACACAGTAAGTACAAACATACACACACACACACACACACACACACTATTCAATGCGGTCATGCCTGGGGATAAGAGTGAGCACATAACTAGGTCAGAACGTTATTTTGCCAAGATTTCAGGTTTCAACATCTAGGCACAAGAAGCCAGGTAAAAAGTAAAAAAAAAAATCTACCAGAAATATCGAGGCAATAACAGATTTAAGCAGGAAAACAAAGTTTAGACGGGGTTTGAATGAATGAATGGGATGGAAGATTTGATGTTAGCGTTATTAACTATTGCCACTATTGGAAAGATTTCTCCTAACTCCTGAAGACATATATACTAATGAATTATGTCTCAGTAGGACTTGTGCATTCAAACAATTCTGCTGTTATCTAAAGTCTAGCTCATTGAGAATATTTAAGTGTTCGCTAGCAATGTTTTTAACGCATACTATCCGATAATATTTCATTCCAGATATTATCAAATTCATTCGTTAGATCTATGTTAACCATTCTATTTAGATAAGTGCTTTCATATGTGATCCATTTATTTGTTCTTCAGCAATCCTAGAGACAGATAATTTGTTCAGCATAGATGTTTCAAACTCTGACCATGTCAGTACTAGTACTCAAGTTGCAAGTGCCATTGAGTGTATATAGGTACACGTATTTTTAAAAGTAAAAGTACGAGTTAAAGTATCCAAGGAGCAAGTACGAGTGAAACTGCATGCACTCCAAAAATGTACTCGACGAGTACTCGAGTACAGGTACTTGCCAAAACAAGTACCAAGTACCGAATCTTTGTTGCCCAGTAAAGGAATATAATGTGCTAATAGTTCAGTTTGATCCAGATGTTCGATACCGATACAATGTAAAGACACTGCACTCTTTATAACGTAATGGTGAGTTCAGTGCATAGATAAGAGAGAACCCGAAAATAGGATCAGAATAAATGGACGACACAATATTTCTCTGATTACTACAAACAAATGCACGATCTCATTTAAAAAAAAACAAAAAAACAAACAACTTCAGACAACAACAAGAAACCAACTTGAAAATGTTTATGGTGGACATATATTAATCAGATCAAATAGTTCAGCAAGGTAATTAAAACAAACAAAAGGCGGACAGTTAAAAATTATGAAGTTTATCAAAAAGAAAGAAACAAAACTAAAATAAAAAAATCACTTTGCACTAAAACAAAGAGTACCATTGTGCACCCAACATATTTATTTACTGCTTCCATTTTTTATAGTTCTATTGATCTATTCTCGTAAACAATTTTAATTAACAATAAATATCAGTGCAAGAAAATGCTTATTTCAGGCAGAAAAGCAAATTAACAATTTAAAATAAAAAATTTCAGATCAACAGACTAAAGTTTCCTGTAGTGGAAGACATTAATCAGACGTCTTTTTGGCGGCTAATGAATTTTATAATCAACCACTCGTCATTTATGCAACTTTTTTGAAGTTCGATGGTCTTTCTTACACCCCCCACCTGTCTTCTCATTTAAAAATGATGGTGCTTGTCTCTATCCCTTCTTTATTTCTTTCTCTTTCTTTCTTCCTCTCTCTCTCTCTCCTCTTCTTCTTTCTCTTTTTTTTCTTATTTCTTCTTATTCTCTAACACACACTGCCATCCCTATTATATACACCTACATACAGATACATGTGTCCACATTCACTTAATATGTACTGCAAGAGCACAGTTACTATTGACAAGTTACAGCTACCCATATACACACAAAACCAACACAGTAAGTACAAACATACACACACACACACACACACACACACTATTCAATGCGGTCATGCCTGGGGATAAGAGTGAGCACATAACTAGGTCAGAACGTTATTTTGCCAAGATTTCAGGTTTCAACATCTAGGCACAAGAAGCCAGGTAAAAAGTAAAAAAAAAAATCTACCAGAAATATCGAGGCAATAACAGATTTAAGCAGGAAAACAAAGTTTAGACGGGGTTTGAATGAATGAATGGGATGGAAGATTTGATGTTAGCGTTATTAACTATTGCCACTATTGGAAAGATTTCTCCTAACTCCTGAAGACATATATACTAATGAATTATGTCTCAGTAGGACTTGTGCATTCAAACAATTCTGCTGTTATCTAAAGTCTAGCTCATTGAGAATATTTAAGTGTTCGCTAGCAATGTTTTTAACGCATACTATCCGATAATATTTCATTCCAGATATTATCAAATTCATTCGTTAGATCTATGTTAACCATTCTATTTAGATAAGTGCTTTCATATGTGATCCATTTATTTGTTCTTCAGCAATCCTAGAGACAGATAATTTGTTCAGCATAGATGTTTCAAACTCTGACCATGTCAGTACTAGTACTCAAGTTGCAAGTGCCATTGAGTGTATATAGGTACACGTATTTTTAAAAGTAAAAGTACGAGTTAAAGTATCCAAGGAGCAAGTACGAGTGAAACTGCATGCACTCCAAAAATGTACTCGACGAGTACTCGAGTACAGGTACTTGCCAAAACAAGTACCAAGTACCGAATCTTTGTTGCCCAGTAAAGGAATATAATGTGCTAATAGTTCAGTTTGATCCAGATGTTCGATACCGATACAATGTAAAGACACTGCACTCTTTATAACGTAATGGTGAGTTCAGTGCATAGATAAGAGAGAACCCGAAAATAGGATCAGAATAAATGGACGACACAATATTTCTCTGATTACTACAAACAAATGCACGATCTCATTTAAAAAAAAAACAAAAAAACAAACAACTTCAGACAACAACAAGAAACCAACTTGAAAATGTTTATGGTGGACATATATTAATCAGATCAAATAGTTCAGCAAGGTAATTAAAACAAACAAAAGGCGGACAGTTAAAAATTATGAAGTTTATCAAAAAGAAAGAAACAAAACTAAAATAAAAAAAATCACTTTGCACTAAAACAAAGAGTACCATTGTGCACCCAACATATTTATTTACTGCTTCCATTTTTTATAGTTCTATTGATCTATTCTCGTAAACAATTTTAATTAACAATAAATATCAGTGCAAGAAAATGCTTATTTCAGGCAGAAAAGCAAATTAACAATTTAAAATAAAAAATTTCAGATCAACAGACTAAAGTTTCCTGTAGTGGAAGACATTAATCAGACGTCTTTTTGGCGGCTAATGAATTTTATAATCAACCACTCGTCATTTATGCAACTTTTTTGAAGTTCGATGGTCTTTCTTACACCCCCCACCTGTCTTCTCATTTAAAAATGATGGTGCATAGATAAATGCGAAACATTTGTTTGACGGGGAGACAAGTAAATCTTTCGAAATCATGGACGTGGATTCAGCAGATAACAAGGGAAAAAAAAAACTCAAATCATCATTGATATCTCTTTAAGCCGTGTAAGTCTGGTAGCGAACATCTGGTGCGAATGAGGAGTAAATTACTGGATGTGGCAGTTATTGCAAGATATAAACTTAATAGAATATGATGTATAGCAGCAAGGGGGAGAGAAGGCGGGATGAAGACGTTAAGATAACTCTATTTTTGTTTAGAAACTTGGGGTCGCGCAGGCGAAGAGAAGCAAGTGCGTTTGGTAAATAAATAAACAAACAGATAAACAAAGAAGTACAGAGGACCGGCTGAGTCATGTTGTAATTTAGATATCAAGATAAACTGGATGAAATCTGCCAGATAATTAATCTAGCTTCCTAAAGTAATAAACAATTGCAAGGGTGTACAGCAAGCCAATGTGCATTTTTCTTTTCCAAATCATTTATATAAAACTAGCTTTACCCTGCACAAACCTTTGCATAGTTATATCCCTTTAGTCTTGATCGGTAGGCTGGGTTATTTTTGTTTTCGGGCAGATACGATTTTTTTCTATGATTGTATTTTAAACTGGAATATACTGTTGTATTAATTCTTTACTTTCGATTTAACACAGAGCCCAAATCGCTTATATATATATATATATATATATATATATATATATATATATATATATATATATTAAGCTTCCTTTGACTTGAGAACCATCGGAGCAGATGAAGTGAGAATTCATCTGTTTTTGTAGCCTCGGCATTTTAAGGGATTGTGTGCTGAGCGCTGTGCCTGCCACCAATTTTTTTTTTAGATGGGTGAAAAGTTCATCTCTTAGATCCTATAAACTAATAAGACGGTTTTCACAAAGAGCCCATCTTTCATCACCAGTGCAGCCGATAGTGCAACGGCCGTGGAGGCACCACGGGAGACTTACGTAGATGTCTGGGGGCTGCCGCCTTTATTCACCAATCAAAACTCAGATACCCACTTATAAAACTGAATGGGCATTGGGGGGGGGGGACTTTCAACCAACTTTAACCCCAAAAAATAAAATTCTACTGGTTCTAGAATGTCGATTCTCTTAGCCGACACTGCAGAGAGGTTGAGGGAAACCGTGGATCACGGGCTCTTTGAATGCCCCGGGTCGGTGGACCACAGGGTGGACCGGTCGGGTAGCTTGCTGGCCATTGGCCTTTAGGGCAGTCCCCAGATGTTGAGGAACACAGCGAGCCTGATCTCACGGGGTCTAAGAGACAAAGTCTCAGCCCGCAGTTATCACTGAGAGAGTTCAGAGAGAGAGAGGAGCGAGCGAGTTAGAGAGAGAGAGAGAGAGAGAGAGAGAGAGAGAGAGAGAGAGAGAGAGAGAGAGAGAGAAAGAGAGAGAGAGAGAGAGAGAGAGAGAGAGAGGATTGAACCCGGGACCCTCATATCGTCAGTCTAGTGGTGTAGAGATTCGTTTAATTCTTATTTTTTAAACAATTATTTTAGAACATAATACCAAGATTCTAAACTTTTAATAATTGACGGCCACTGTTTATTAATGCACTGTTTATTAAAGCACTGTTTATTAAAGCACTGTTTATTAATGCACTGTTTATTAATGCACTGTTTATTAATGCACTGTTTATTAATGCACTGTTTGTTTATTAATGCACTGTTTATTAATGCATTGTTTATTAATGCACTGTTCGTTTATTAATGCACTGTTAGTTTATTAATGCACTGTTTCTTAATGCACTGTTTATTAATGCGATACATAATAATCGCATGTCTCCCATATCTTAGAAAAATGTCTTCATTAATATTGAAGTGGGAAGTAGCATTACCAACAACGGAGGAACACAAATGAGTCAGTAATCACTGTAAAAAAAATACATAAACAGACCTGTAAGTATTTCTGTAGTTTGATTGTGTGTTTAAAGTGTTCAATTAGTTTTTTTTGCAGTTACTCAGAGTGAGATTCGAAGTGTTCCAGAGACTTGTATCAGCCAAAGTTAATTTAATACTTAATCTGAGAAATATATATATATATATATATATATATATATATATATATATCCCAGATTACCCATATATATATATATATATATATATATATATATATATGTCAGCAGAACTGTTGCCAATGAAAAACACGGTTAGAAAGTGTATGCGTGCGTGTGTGTATGTGTGTGTGTGTGTGTGAGAGAGAGAGAGAGAGAGTTTAAATAAAGTTGACTTGATAAATAAAGACGAATTGATAAATATAGTTGAACTGATAAATAAAGTTGAATTGATAAATAAAGTTGAACTGATAATTAAAGTTGAACTTATAAATAAAGTTGAACTGATAAATAAAGTTGAATGTTTCCCCGATGTTCTCAGCCCGGTGCAGCCCCAACCCTCGCCAAACTCTTTGAGTACCCCCCTGGGGAACACGTACCAGACTTTGGGAATCACTGCTCAAACCATTCAGTTACAAAAACAAAAAGTAGTCCGTGTGGCTGCAAACATGACAATGAGGCAAAGCACCTACTCTTTCCACCTGTACTTTTTTTTTGATAATGTAAACATACATTTTTATGACGAAAACAATGCTGTACCGTAAAACATGATTTAACCTAAGAAAAAAAAAACTAAATTGTGTAGAATAAAACGACCATATATTAATACAAAGCAAAAAGCAAACTATCAACTAGCCAAATAATAGTTAGAAAAACTGGCACAATAGTAAAATGAAATTTATCATAGTAATTAAACGTTCCCAACTCCATACAGAATCAGTGTGGTGCTACGGAAAATTATTTTTATTTATAAAGAATACAATAAAAAAAAAAATTACATTATTGGCACTTACCATTGTCATGGTTACGAACAATGGCCGGTAAACAGAAATAGCGAAAAGTCCAATAATTCACAAGGGAGGTAACGTTTTCTTTTTTTTTTTCGCTCGTCAGGTAGGTAATAATCTAGTGCGCCTTTACATGATGGAACTTTCACGAGGAAAAAAAAAAATCCGCCCGAAATAAATCAGAATGCACCTTGTCTTAGTTGTGACTGCAACTTTTATGCCATCAATTGATGCCAGGAGGAAAGCACACACACACACAACAACGTCAAAGAACAAAACAAAAAAAAAAGTTTGAAATACAGAGGAGAAAGGAAAAGTTCCTTCCTTGCACAACAAAAGCGACCTTAAAAAAATGTCCTGGACGCACGTGGAAAAGAAACACCGGGTGCAAATGTTTACCTTTCACCGGCAGACTCACCCCACCCACTAGCATGCCTCACCTTCTGCACTGTTTGTCAACAGGTTTACAGTGACCAGCCTCTTTAGAAGAGATACGCATGCGCGGTTCTTTATTTATTTATTTTTTTTCTTTCTATATTTAAAAAAAAATAATAATTACGGCACAATTAACTTTTGGAGTTAAGAAGACAACTGGATTTAACCAGTGATTCCTAAATTACCCTCCGTAGCCAAAATATGAAACAATAAATTAAAATTCGTGGACTGCTATTTTATGTAATAATAATATGGCGTAATATCAATTTATTGCCCCTCCATCACCCCGGGCAACACCCGGCTGAGTGCATTAAGTTTAATTTTTACTCACCAGTATAAGAGACAGCTTATGCATATATATGAGACATATATTATATATACAATAAAAGACAGCCTTTGTATAAGAGACAACCTATATTTGAGACATTCTATATATAAGTCTATTTATAAGAGACAGCCTATAAAGTAGAAAAAATTAAATTTTAATCCACGACAGTAAATGGAAACAAGATGCATATTTTTGAAAATTTACTTACTGGGATTCGACTTTTGACTCACAGAACAGACTTTCCTGGACTAGTTCTGTACAAAATGTCTGATGGCGATATTTTAGTAAGCCAGGAACATTTATTCCAGTTTTTTTTAATAGAAACTATTTAGAAAACCGATTTGCGTCAAATAGGAAATGAAAACGAGGCTGGTCGCAAACCAATGAGTAGGTCTCTATTTTTATGAATGTTAAGTTTAAAAAAAAAGTTCAAGGCTGTGCGGATTATTTTTTTTAGAAGGTGAGCGAGCGATATGTCTGAACTGTTTTCATATCTGATATCCGGTCATGTAGCGTTGAAGTGACCTACAGCATTTATTGCTCATTTGAAGTCTTCTAAAGTCTACTGAACTTATCTCCTGGTCCCACTAGGGATATGGTTATCTTTTGGTCCCCTCTAGGGTTAGGGTTATCTTTTTCCCCCCCTCCCCCCACCCCCAGGGTTTAACACCGTTACTCCATGTTGACAGATTAAACTCATGTCAATTTGACATGGGATGTAATAGTCACCATATGTAGGCTACAGGTAGTGGGGGTTTTTTTTATACGGGGGTGGGGCAGATATAACGTAGCTGCGCATGTCTAAGGAACAAGTAATCAAACATATATTAACGACTATGAGTAATACGACTTCTATTGCGAAATACACCAAATTATTATAGCTAACAAAATGCCAACTGGCATACAGGAAGTGTGCATTGTTATAATGAATATCTTCCAAGTCAATCATGGATTCCTTAGAAATGAATTGGACAAATTTTGTGAAGTTATTCATGAAAAAGAAAATTAAACAAATAAAATTTCATTTCGACGGATTTCAAGGATTGTGAGATGCAATCAACATTTTATTTGTTGAAATTACCGTAGACTCTGCTGTAAATAGATTGGCCTATTGCACTATGATTGATCGATTGTAGTATATAATTTAATTCCAATTAAAACTACATTATAATAATGGATCGATAATTCAAATAGAGAGTGAATAATGACATTGAACAAACACAAAAATATCAACATATTCATTTAGAGATTCCAATTAAAACAGCCCAGCCGCCTTTACTTCCCCAACCTAAGTCAGGTACAGCTCCGTAGCCAAGGGGGGGCACTGGGGGGACCGTGCCCCCCTCCCCACTAGGTGTGGAGTGCGCCCCCCCCCCCGCTTAAAAAAGAAAAAGAGGAAAAAATTAAGAAAAAATAACTAAAATGAGAAAAACTGCCCCCTTGCTGGGTATTGGTGCCCCCTGCTTACTTTGACCTGGCTACGGGCCTGGTCAGGTACCCATTTGAAGCTGGATGGACTTGTGGGACGTTTACCAACTTTTATCCAGGACCTGGAAAAACAACTTAAATCTCTGACTTGACTCTTCTTGTCATTTCGTCCATCAAGACATGACAATAAAATGTATGATACTGTTCGATGTACAGGTAAAATGTATGATGCTGTTCGATGTAAAGGTAAACACAAACGTTGCAATATTGTGATCAACATGAATATAAAAAAACAAAATTTCAATGACGTTAGTTGAAAATGTATAACATTTAATTTTAAGTGCTACTAAAATTGAGCAAATATTGCAATGAAAAAAAAACCAATAACAATAAATAATAAATAATGTAAATACAAAAATATTCCAACATTTGCATTTGTTAGCACCAGTTTAAAAAAAACAAGCAAAAATTAAGCCTGTAAAAACAGGGCGTTTAAAGCATTTTCGTGTATAAATAGAGAGGGAAGTAAGTCATGTTTAATAACTGTTACAAAAATAAATAATAATTACGCCCCTTTGATTAGTTTATACTCTATATATAAAATATTAGCCATATATAAGCCCCTAAGAATCCATGAATCCCGGCCCTAACAGGTCAGATCGCGAAATGAACTTTTGAAGTACACATGGCAGGCCAAGACCTACAAAATGATATATACATCAGGGTCTAGGACTTATGGATGCTGAGATCTAGGGCGCTCCTTTGTTAATATAGCTTATATAGTAAAAAACGGTACTTTATAAGCCCTCTTTTACGGCCCTCAGAGGTCAGATCACGAAATGGACAAAAGTGTTTACTTGGCAGGCCAAGACCTACAAAATGATATATACATCCTGGGTCTAGGACATTTGGTTGTTGAGATCTAGGGTGATGACGAAAAGACAGACAGACAGACAAAACGGGGACAATAGAGCATTTTTTTTTCGAAAATGCTCTAAAAATGAAAAGAAATTGATTTATAAATCACCCTGTTGTATATTTTCTTCTGTACCCTGGCTGTTTACATAGAGTAGACGTACTGTACCCTGGCTGTTTACATAGAGTAGACGTACTGTACCCTGGCTGTTTACATAGAGTAGACGTACTGTACCCTGGCTGTTTACATAGAGTAGACGTACTGTACCCTGGCATTTTACATAGAGTAGACGTACTGTACCCTGGCTGTACCCTGGCTGTTTACATAGAGTAGACGTACTGTACCCTGGCTGTTTACATAGAGTAGACGTACTGTACCCTGGCTGTTTACATAGAGTAGACGTACTGTACCCTGGCTGTACCCTGGCTGTTTACATAGAGTAGACGTACTGTACCCTGGCTGTTTACATAGAGTAGACGTACTGTACCCTGGCTGTTTACATAGAGTAGACGTAATGAGATAACACAAAGAAATAGGTTGATGGATCCAATTAAAATTTTAGAAGGTCACTTTAGTTTGTTTTCACTTTTTTGTACTAAGCTAAAACGCAATTTTCTGGACATAAGCCAGGATAAGATTTGTTTGTTTAATGGTTTAGTTTTGAAATGTCCACGTCGTAGAAATCAAAGACTGTTCCAAAGTTATGGTCAAGTGAAATGTTTATACTAAAATCAGATTGTGTATGTTATTAAGTCAAGGTGTCTGTGTTCAAGTCAAAATGTTTGTATGAATTCAGATGTGTGTATTTTAGTCTGAATGTTTGTATAGGCAATATTATTTTTGTACGGTCAGTCAATAATGTTTGTATGACCCAGTCAAGATATGTGTATGATAAAATATTAGATATTTGAGTGCTCAATTCAGACGCTCAAAGAGATCAAGTCATGTGTATTATGTCAGATGTTTGTATGGTCTGTTAAGAGTTTGTATGGTTGAGTTATACATATGTATTCTAAAGTCAGATGTGTGTTTAGTCAGGTACAGATGTTTTTTTTTAAATGTCACATATTTGTATGGTCAAGTTTGAAGTGTGTATTCTAAAGCCAGATGTTATTATGGTCATCAGTTGTTTGTATGGTCATATCAGATGTTTGTATGGTCAAGCCAGGTGCATTAGATGTTTGTATGACGTGTCAAATGTTTGTATTCTAAAGCCAGATGTTATCATGGTCGTCAGTTGTTTGTATGCAATGTACGGTCAAGTCAGGTTTGTGTATGGTCAAGTCAGGTGTTTGTATAGCCAAGTCAGGTGTTTGTATGGTCAAGTCAAATGTTTGTACGGTCAAGTCAGCTGTTTGTACGGTCAAGTCAAATGTTTGTATGGTCAAGTCAGTTGTTTGTACGGTCAAGTCAAGTGTTTGTATGGTCAAGTCTTTTGTTTGTATGGTCAAGTCGTTTGTTTGTATAGCCAAGTTAGGTGTTTGTACGGTCAAGTCAGTTGTTTGTACGGTCAAGTCAAGTGTTTGTATGGTCAAGTCTTTTGTTTGTATGGTCAAGTCGTTTGTTTGTATAGCCAAGTCAGGTGTTTGTACGGTCAAGTCAGGTGTTTGTATGGTCAGGTCTTTTGTTTGTATGGTCAAGTCGTTTGTTTGTATAGCCAAGTTAGGTGTTTGTACGGTCAAGTCAGTTGTTTGTACGATCAAGTCAAGTGTTTGTATGGTCAAGTCAAGTGTTTGTATGGTCAAGTCGTTTGTTTGTATAGCCAAGTCAGGTGTTTGAACGGTCAAGTCAGTTGTTTGTACGGTCAAGTCAAGTGTTTGTCCGGTCAAGTCAAGTGTTTGTATGGTCAAGTCAAGTGTTTGTATGGTCAAGTCAGGTGTTTGTATGGTCAAGTCAGGTGTCTGTATTGTATGTTTGCCCAATCATAAAAAAGCCTCATCAGGGCATCACCACACATATTTATCTGCAGCTATAGCACGCAGTTGCGAGGTCTCTTATCATTGTCAGGGAGTAGGGAACCGGAGATACAACGAGGTGGAGGCGCTAACAGGTAGTGTAGTGACCTGGTAAAAGGTATTTTTATTTTATTAGTTTATAGTATCTTGTTGTGTCATGTTCCCAATGTAATATATCATGGCAAGTAGCTAGAAGAAACATCTAACTTGTGTTCTTTTTTTCCCCTCTTTCTTTTGATACACGTTTTCGTAGTTTTGTTATTTTTTGTTTGCAAGTTTTTCACTTTATACTTCAAGAAGAGGAAATAATTTTTGTAAAGTAGAAGTCATAATATCCTTTTTAAAAAAATCACGGAATATGTAACGAACATACTTGAATTATTGAGACATTTAAACATTTAAAAAACAAACTTATTTCAAAGTATTACAAAACAGAGGCGGCTATAGTTTCATGATTTGTTTTCATAATATTCTGTCAAAAACTATGGTGCTTGATATTGATGCATTATGCTGGGTTTGCAAAACTACGCAGTATTAACAAACTCAACATCGCAAACATTTATAAATAGAAGCAGAATCAACGTTCAGAGACAGAATCTTGTATTTGATTAAACATACTTTCTACACTCGAGTTCAGGAAACAATTGAAATGCTGAACTATTTATCACGTCATCATCAACTTATTTCTGGCAGTTGATCTTGTACTCTCTCTCTCTCTCTCTCTCTCTCTCTGTCTCTCTCTCTCTCACTCTATCTATCTATCTATCTATCTATCTATCTATCTATCTATCTATCTATCTATCTATCTATCTATCTATCTATCTATCTATCTATCTATCTATCTATCTATCTATCTATCTATCTATCTATCTATCTATCTATCTATCTATCTATCTATCTATCTATCTATCTATCTATCTATCTATCTATCTATCTATCTATCTATCTAATCTATCTATCTATCTATCTGTCTCCCCTCCCCCTCAAGTTTCTTTCTCTTTTGAATAGTGGGCAAAGTGCAATCTGGCATCAATCTGTCATTTTCAGTTCGGATGAGACTAAGTCAGAAATCTGGCAGAAATTGAACAAATAAACATGCACATGCCCTCTGTGGCTTGTGTGTGTATGTGTGAAAGAGAGAGGGAGGATATAGAGCCATTGGGAGGGATACAGTCACTGTTATAGTACTTATAGCCATCATATTACGTTTATTTTCTTTTACCAAAACGAAAAAAAGTTAGTTTGTAAACAGTTTGGACTTCAAAGTTGACTTTTAGTTTTGTTAGCAATGCTTCAGTAGTGCACGCTTATTTGATAAAAATTTCAGAAATTATAATAGTTTAAATCATCTGACGTCGGATATCTGGCATACATTTAAAGACATCTTGTAGGTTTGTTTTCAATTGTTGTTTATGGAACTTTTAACTCTTTACTAAACACAAATTGACATAATCTCAAATTAGAAGAGCTTTTCACTGGCCAAAATTAATTGATTTAGGGAACAGACATTTTAAATTCGCCAAAGATGTCAAACACACGTATTGTGTACTGCAAACAATGGAGTTGAATAAAATAAAGGTTTAAAAAGGGCGTTAAACATCTTATGCGCAGTTGTGTTGCTGCCCGTAAAAAAAAGTCCACCTGTTTGAAAGGTTCCTAATTAGCAAAACATCTCAGCCGAATGGCACTTGTGGAACACGTCCAAGTACTTGGTTCTGAGAGTTGCTCACAACCTCAGAAACAGTGGCAGACGTTTTGTTTGTAAACAGACAAGAGGATTAGAGATTAATAAGATTGGGACACAACAAAAAAAAAAAACCATGGGAGATAGGATGGAGTTAGTCATTAATAGTTTCGTATTTAGCTGATCTAGCTCAGTGGGTCTCAATTGAAAGAGAAAAATGAAAACAGGAATATGGCTTGCTGATAAAATCTATATAAATAATAGCGATTTGGGTTCTGCGTTAAATCGAAAGTAAAGAATTAATACAACAGTATATTCCAGTTTAAAATACAATCATGAAAAAATTGGATCTGCCCGAAACCCAAAATAACCTAGCCTACCGATCAAGCCTAAGGGGATATAACTCTATGCAAAAGTTTCGCAGGGTGAAGCTAGTAAATAAATAAACACAATAAATGGATGTCGTAGAAGTTGTTTGACTCTCTCGTTCTACTGAATGTGTCATTCTTTTTTTATCGGAACACATTCTAGACGTGGACAGAGGCGGATTTAAGGACTGGCGCGCACACAGGGCCCCCGAGTATTTAGGGGCCCCACAGAACCCAATTTAAGCCATTTGATATGTATGTCCATTTCTAAAAGGCCCAACATTTTCCTCTGCGCCTCCTCAACTGATATAATTCCGCCCCCCCCCTGAACGTGGACCACTCTTATTCCGCAGACCAAAGATTGAGAATCCCTGATCCAGATTATCAGTCTGTCACCATCAACTAAGTATTTGTGTGATCCAGAGTACATTTTCTTCCAATTTGAAACGTTAAATAAGGTGCGTCACCCTTTCGCAAACAACAACAACAATGCAGGAACACAAGACAAGCCAAAATAGACGCATCAGTGAATAGTGGTTGTATTATGTAAATAAATAACTGAAGAGATAAACAAACAACACCCTAAAGCTTGTTGATTAAAGCCGTAACATTTTACATACGTTTGTTGTTCAATCACATCAATGTCATTTACATACGTTTGTTGTTCAATCACATCAATGTCATTTACATACGTTTGTTGGTCCAATCACATCGTCCTTTTTTTTTTAATAATATAGGTCACGTGACAAGACAGAGTTCCACAGTAATCATCATTTCAATCACAAAACCTTTACAGTACACTACATTATGGCAAACAGACAGGATTTGATCATGATCGTTCTTATTAGATGCTGAAATAAGTACAAGCGGTACGGTCTAGCGTCCTAGGCCTCTACTGTTGAGCCAAGGCCTAACTTTAATTTTTTTTTTTTAATTTATAAGCAGCCACAATTTTTGCTTTTGCTACCAGGGCCTCATCAATCTTACGTCCAGCTCCGGTTCGTACTGATCTAGTCAAATATCGACAGCTTTACAGAAAAGATAAACGACAAAAAGCGTAAGTTGTCATTTTGTTTGTAACAATTTATATATATTGTCTATTAGACGACTCCTAGTTGCCAACTTTCTAATAATGCTAATGATATTCAATAACACGTCCCTGAAACTTTGACGGAAATAAAATGTGTTGTCTGTGTGGAAGCTTTCTTTTTCTAAAGGATCTGGAAATGCGAAAACTCGATGTGTTAAAACTTCTTCGACAGTGGCCGGGGAGGAGGAGGTGAAGGAGATGTAGATAATGTTGGGAAGACAAATGTGAAAGCACACAAAACAAGAGATGGAGTTAAGAGAGAGAGAGAGAGCGAGAGACAGAGAGAGAGAGAGAGAGAGAGAGAGAGAGAGACAGACAGACAGACAGAGACAGAGAGAGAAGGAGAAGGAGAGAGTAACCTGCCTACTAAAATTTAATCTCAACATTAATCAGTGACCAGGTTAACAGTTTATTTTAAATACCGGAAGTACACCTGCAGCTAACAGACAATGATATCTGTGAGTACGGCGTGTGAGAACGCTGTTGGCTAAATATGAATGATTTATTCTGTTTTACTGAATGATTTATTCTGTTTTACTGAATGATTTATTCTGTTTTACTGAATGATTTATTCTGTTTTACTGAATGATTTATTCAGTCTGTTTTACTGAATGATTTATTCTGTTTTACTGAATTATTTATTCTGTTTTACTGGAATTTTTTTTAAAATTATTTGAATGATATCTATGTATGTTGTAGATTTAACAGTTATGTCAACCTTCGCTGACTGGTCGTAAAAGAACCGGTCATCTTCTGGCCAGAAAACCCAATATATTGACACGATCCTGCTTTCAAGAAAATATAGACAACGACAAGATTGACAACGTCAACAAATCGTTTATTTTAATTAAGTCAGCCAGATCGTGTGACTGTGTGTGATCGACAGTGATTCAGAATCAGGTTTAGTACACAGTGCTCACGTTACGTTTACTTTGATGTATCTGCGACCCACTATTGCTGAGCAAATAATACACATATATAAAGCGGTGAGTGAGTCACCCTCCATAGGTAGAGTACGACCCCCCACCCCACCCCAAACAACTAACACCACAAGCTCATTTGGTCTAACTGCGTAGATTGTAAAGAGGGTGTGAGCGTTATATATACGTTATATCAACCATCACCAATACTTCCTATTTACGTTATATCAACCATCACCAATACTTCCTATATACGTTATATCAACCATCACCAATACTTCCTATTTACGTTATATCAACCATCACCAATACTTCCTATATACGTTATATCAACCATCACCAATACTTCCTATATACGTTATATCAACCATCACCAATACTTCCTATTTACGTTATATCAACCATCACCAATACTTCCTATTTACGTTATATCAACCATCACCAATACTTCCTATTTACGTTATATCAACTATCACCAATACTTCCTATTTACGTTATATCAACTATCACCAATACTTTCTATTTACGTTATAACGGATTATAACAAATCCGGGCCCACCAACCCATACATATAAAGTGAAGTTCCCTTAAGCCCCTAAAAGGCTCAACGGGGCAGAAGAGCGTATATATACTCTGTTCCGTATATATAATCTGTTCCGTATATATATACTCTGTTCCGTATTTATAATCTGTTCCGTATATATAATCTGTTCAGAAGCCACGGTGAATAAAGGGATTGCGTGACTAGCATATCGCTCGACCCCCCACCCCACCCCCACTCATACGTATTTATTATATAATATGTAAACTCGCTTTTTATTATTATTTTTTGAAGCCTTTTTCTCGAAAATAGCAGATTTAGAAACAATCTTTAAGCACAAGTGTTCTCTGGCTATCAAATGTGAAACTACAAGAACCTATGACTGCTTTTGTTCCTTTGTGCTCTCACCACTTGATTGTTATCGTTCGTTGCAAAAATTGCAATCGCCACAACGTAAACTCAAAAATTACAACTTAACGACGTAACCTTATTTACAGAACAAATCAACATTTTTCTTGGTTGGCAATATCACTTTCTCGTTTTGCCATTTCCGATGACATAAACGTCATTTCGTGCTAATAAATCAGACTTTCTGATTTATCTGTGCTAGACCTATGAAGTCTGACTCTACCTAAACGGTAAAATGCTTCAGGAAAGAGAAAATGAGGGTAGCAGAGAGAGAGAGAGAGAGAGAGAGAGAGAGAGAGAGAGAGTGAGAGAGAGAGAGAGAGAGAGAGAGAGAGAGAGAGAGAGGAGTAAACGATTAGTTCTCCTGCTTCAGTTTTAAAGTTGAAAGTAATTCAATTTACTTTCAGTTCATTGTTTATCAGAGAGAGTGGATCTACGCATTATTCTGACAGTATAGTGTTGAGGTGATGGTGTACACAGTATAGTGTTGAGGTGATTGTGTACAAGGTATAGTGTTGAGGTGATGGTGTACAAAGTATAGTGTTGAGATGATGGAGTACAAAGTATAGTGTTGAGGTGATGGTGTACACAGTATAGTGTTGAGATGATGGTGTACAAAGTATAGTGTTGAGGTGATGGTGTACAAAGTATAGTGTTGAGGTGATGGTGTACAAAGTATAGTGTTGAGGTGATGGTATACACAGTATAGTGTTGAGGTGATGGTGTACAAAGTATAGTGTTGAGGTGATGGTGTACAAAGTATAGTGTTGAGGTGATGGTGTACACAGTATAGTGTTGAGGTGATGGTGTACACAGTATAGTGTTGAGGTGATGGTGTACAAAGAGAGGAGGAAATGACGGTTAGGTCAGTGAAAGGTGGATGACGGTGTGGCACAGGTGATGGAAGAGATGAGTTGGGCCAATGGACGACGTGAAGCACGAGGATCTTCGTTTTAGAGTTAACAGTCTGCAGGAAACGTCAGTTAAACTTCGGATATATATATATATATATATATATATATATATATATATATATATATATGAAGCTCAACAATTTGTATATATACGAAGCTGAATAATTTTATAGCATTTCATACTCTCTAAGCAAGAGATGTAAAATGTTAAAAATAATAATGACGTATCATGACAGCGGGTAAATTTTCGGTCAGTTTCTTAAAATGGACACAAAATGACCATGACTGCAATATACAGCCTAACTAAACAATCATCTTCTTTTTTTCGCATATTTCTCGTATTTTAACAAACGAATATCAGCTCATTTATGACTGACTCATTTGCGACCAATCAAATATCAGTTCATTTATCACTGACTCATTAACGACCAATCAGTCGTCAGTTTCATTTATTTTGATTTTTTCAGAAATAGCATATCGAATAATGGACATTTTCTCAATCTAATAATGACGCTGAAACCATGTTATATAAAAAAAAAAAGTTTGTAAAAAAAAGGTGTGTGTATCTCAAAACATACCTAAAACGTTAGTAATTGTCCTTTCTTTCAGCTACCCCTCTACCCCTAACCAAAAGCTTTGATACACTGGGTTTGTTTAGTGTGTATAAAAATTAGCTCGAAATAGAATTTATTTCAAAACGAATTGTTTACTGTTCCGTTCATGAATAATGAACGTACTTCGTTACCGAGGGGAAACCTTTTCCTATTTATTTATTTGGTGCAACACATAGGAAATGAAACAATGTATGGTGAAGTACTAAAAGTTCCAGAAAGTAACAAGTCTTGTCAAAATTTGGCTCGAGTTCATCAGTGGTAGAGTTTTTGAAAAAATAGGGAAAACCCGCAAAACATTTGTTTTGAACTGAAGATTTGTTCTGGCTCCTTTCATCTAATGAGTTTGTCAGTTGTGATGTCTTGTCGTTTTATTTTTTTCATAACTTGGTCTTAGTCATACAGTGAAACTTACAGGCGTTTTATTTTTTGCAGCTAACGTCTTGGAGTCAATATGTCATATACTGAATATCATGTCTCTAAGTAAATAACACATCACCGTGAGAGTGTCACGGTTTGGCATTACATGTCATTGGGACTATGTATTTTCATAATGTGATATCCTTTAGGAATACGCCATTATATGTCAAACTATTCATCGGATTTACGTCATAATTTCGGATGACGTCTGTGGTAATTGGATCTGTTCCGTTCACGTTTTTGGGTAGCCTACATGTGTCCCGTGATGCCTACACGTGTTCCGTGATTCCTACATGTGTCCCGTGATGTTTACATGCCCATTGCAGTTTATGTCACGGTTAGGATACAGAATGGGCGCTGCAAAAACTGTCCCAGCTGTGGCAATAGAATCAAGAGATACACAGAGACAACATATGGACAGCATATGAAAAACATAGGGACAGCATATGAAAAAAATGGGGACAGCATATGAACAACATAGTGACAGCATAGGAACCGTATAGGATCAGCGTCGGAACAGACAAGGGACACCAATAGGAACACCATAGGGAAAGCATAAGGACATCATAGAAACAGCATAGTGACAGCCAGCTTAGGGACAGCTTAGGCACAACATAGGAACAGCATAATGACATCATATGACAGCGTAAGGACAGCATATGGACAACATAGAACGTCATTGTTCGACATACCATTTTAAAGACAAAATGTATTTGCTATTCATATAATACCACTTGGAAAATGTTATTGACTGACAAATCATTTCATAGGAGCTATATCTTTTTAAATCTCCGTCATAATGGTTGGTTTTTTTTTAAATGTGACAGTGGGCGGTGCCCGGACAAGGGATGATGGGCGGGGTGACACGTGATACATAGACGTGACTTGTCACGTGATACATAGACGTGACTTGTCTACTTGTTTGAGGAAATCGGGAGTGAGGCCTGAATCAAACTGTCACAAGGGGCCGTATTTGGTTCAAAGGGGGGCCATAGTTTTCTCAGCCTTTGGTCTAGCATATTAAGGCTCTGAGTATAACAACGTTAAAGCGTAAACCCCCTCCACCCCCCACCCACCCCCCCCCCCTCTTCCTCATCTTTCCACTTGTGTGAATGTGAAGCACAGAATAGAATTAAATCAGTTTAACGGTGAAAATCAGAATCAAGTATGTATTTGAAGACAGAAAAAAAACAACTAAGGCTGGAGACGAGTGACAAGATTGACATGTACAATTGTACATACACCTGTCATTATAGATAGGCCAACAAGGCGGCATCCTAGGATCTGCCAACTGACAAATAATAATTCAATTTCTATCAAATGTGATGCCGTCGGGGACATGATGGATATTTTTTTGTGTACTAAAAAGGCCCTTTGCCAGGGCCCCCCCCCAAAAAAAAAGAACTACGTGTAACATTATGTAACAATAGGTATTATTAGTTAACAAAATATAACAATGTATCAGTACGTTTTTATTTTTTTTTATTTTTAGAATTTAGCAAGTGCCATAATGATTGTTAATTAACAACCGGATAAGTTTAGTACCAACTATTAAATTATTTGTTTAAAATACTATTTCATTCACACCTCACCCCCCTTAATCTTGTTTACTATGACGTGTCTATACTATTAGTTTTCATTATATATATATATATATATATATATATATATATATATATATATATATATATATATATATATACGAAAATGCGGCTCTTACTGACCTCATGGGAGGTCACTCATGTATTAGATACATTTTCCCAAAAAATAAAATAAAATAGAAAATACTTTCTGAATTATGTGATAATTTAAAAAAAAAAAGATAATGCATTACGAAGTCTTCGCTTCTTGCATTGTAGACTGGATTAAAGGGCTTTATACATATTACAACAGTGGAGAAATGCACGCAACTTTGATTTATAATTGTCTATTAGAGAGCTACAGGAAATAGTTTGTCTAAATTGGAGGGTTTTGCTTTTTTCTCTGGCTTCACGCATCCAGATTCATCAACAAATGATATAGGCAAGACAGACTTACATTCTATTTACATTATACGTGTACAGAAACATTGACAAATGTTATAGGCAAGACAGACTTCCATTCTATTTACATTTTATATGTACAGAAACATTGACAAATGTTTTAGGCAAGACAGACTTCCATTCTATTTACATTATACGTGTATCAACTTACTCTTATGTCCGACGTAAAACAACCACAACAACAACACACCTGGTTTATTTACCTGATTACAAAACAATATTATTCATCACTCACCTGCATCTGTGTAGTTGTTCCCCTTTATTCACATCACACAATGAACCATTAAAACTATCTTTACAGGTTTACACAAAAAAATGTTACAAAATATTTCCTAGCAAAAAAAAGTTTGTTTTTTATTTCTAGAAAAATTATCCGCACCTGAATTGAAAAACAAAAACACAAAGTAGTTAAAATGTAAAGGTAGTTTCCCCCCCAGGTGGAGTAAAGTAGCGCATGTAGGTGAGTACCTCACAGATACGAATCTAAGACTCACACAATTCGCTGGTCGTTTCAGTAGAATAGTAGACACGGGAAGGCTGGGGTGGGGGGGGGGGTAGTGGTTAGAAAAACTAAAGTAAAAAATTGTGAGAAGGAAAGGGTCGATGGAGGGAGGAAGAACAGGAAGTGATGCCAACTGTAATTCAAAAAAAAAAAAATCTGACAATTCTTTTGTTTCTTCACTATCCAAGATGGAAGAAAAATATTGGAAAAGATTACGAATGTTAAATGTTTTGTTAATTTTAGAAGTACAGAAATTTTTTTGGCTTGTTGAAGTCTATTGTCAAACGCGCATAAAAGCGAATACGCTTTGAAATGAAAGAATTGTATCATTGTTTCTATAAAAAAAAAGACTTAATTTTATGTAAGAACATTAAAGATTTATCGAGTTAATCGATTTTTCGAATTGTAAGGAATCGAAATATACCATTATCGACTGTATTTGTTAAAATAAATATGATTGTGAATTATTCTAGAATGACTCTTGTAGTCAACTGTTGTTACCTACTACATTGCTTAAGGGTGTAACTTCAGATGCGTACATGTGCAGAGACGGCACAGCATTACTGTTGAAAGCTCGGGGTGCCTAGGCTGAGTGCCAATTACGGGGACTAGGGCTGTAAAAGTGAGTTATATACCGTACCTAATTGTCCTTATCACGGGGGGCCCTTTTGGAATGAGGCCTGGTGGCGGTTGTTTGGAATGAGGCCTGGTGGCGGTTGTCCTTGTCGTGAACCCGCAAGAGCCCCAACTGGCATTTTTGTGTGGATTAGAGTGTGTATGTACAGGGCCGGCTATAGTTCGATGACTCACTACTGGGCCCCCACACAGTGGGTGACCTTCGCGCTAGTGCCAAGTACTCTATGCGTCTGAAAGGGGGGGGCTCATAATATGTATTTATAGTTGTAATGTGTTTGTCCAATAAGAACCTATCCTTTGTTTGTCTATAGTACATTTTATGTGATATGCATTTTCTATGTTTGCAATACATATGAACAGCCTGTGATAAAACTAAATTTGTTCCCGACGGGGGGCCATCAAATTCAAACGCAGCGCCTGTGTGCATATTATAGCCAGCCACTCATACTTTGATATCATTAAAATGTATCAAAGAGATAAATAAACCAGAGTTCAGCTAGAACGTTTAAAATGTACAAGTTAAAAAAAAAAACAACAACAACCAGGAAACGTGCCATCAACTAGTAGCCGACCCTGACAGCAGCTGCAGGTAACCAAGCAACTGGCCGTCTGCTATCTGCCTGTCGACATCCGGGGATTTAGCAAGGCCTAATTGATGACTGGCTAATGAAAGTGAGAACGAGGCTTTCATACATTGGAGTCGAGGTGACCCGAAGCCAAAGACGTAATACCCTAATCATTTTGAGTTTAAATCAAAAGTGAAATTGTAAATTTAAAATTAAATAATCTTTTTGGACATTTGTGTTTTTAATCCCCCCATTCAGACAACATAAAACGTTGTATTATGTTAGACGGTATACGGAGCTTGCTTTTTTTGCGCTTTCTTTTTATATGTCAAGATTAATTTCCCCATCAAGTATAAAGCTGCACTATTTCATACAATCTAAACATACATATGTCGTCACCATGCCATATTACAGTTAAAAAAAATGAACGAAAAATTCAAAATAAACACATACGTACTTGTGACAGTAAACAAATACATTAGGAATATTTGAATATGTTTCATGCTTACAGACCAGAAGTATTAAAATTCCATCAATGCTGCTAGAATATCTATCCATATATCTATTCACTAATCCATTCAACCATCTATTAGACCAACCAACCAACAAACCATCCATCCATGCATGTGTGTATTTATGTAAATATAAGTATATGAGTGTATGTGTGTGTGTGTATGTGTGTATACATGTATGTATCTATCAGTCTGTCTTCTATATGTCTGTCTACCTATATGTCTGTCTACCTATATGTCTGTCTACCTATATGTCTGTCTACCTATATGTCTGTCTACCTATATGTCTGAGAACGTTGGTTAAACATGCCTAAAGCGAAAAGAATGAGATCTATACATTGCTGAAATAATTCATTATGTCTAACTAGATACAATAATTCATATAATAATTTAGTGCGAATAGAAAAAGACATTATATCACTGTTATATCAGATTGTAGCAAGCTAAATACAAAAAAAAATCATGCAATAATTTGACTAGCTCTATACACTATTTCATGTAATAAATATGACTAACTAGTTACAGTATGTTATGTAATAAGTCAGTGACTATTCAGAACCAAGTAAATCATGTATTATGTCACTGACTATTTAGAAACAAGCCAAGTAGTAAGTCACTGACTATTTAGAAATAGGTTAAGTCATTTAGTAAGTCAGTGACGATTTAGAAATAGGTAACTCTTGTAGTAAGTCAGTGACTATTTAGAAATAGGTTAAGTCAAGTAGTAAGTCAGTGACTATTTAGAAATAGGTAACTCTTGTAGTAAGTTAGTGACTATTTAGAAATAGGTAAGTCATGTAGTAAGTTAGTGACTATTTAGAAATAGGTTAAGTCAAGTAGTAAGTCAGTGACTATTTAGAGCTAGGTAACTCTTGTAGTAAGTCAGTATGGGGCTATCTGTAACTTCTTTTTTTCTTCCTGAGTTCCGAATCGTCTTTGACGTCACGTGTTTATGGAACCCTCCTAGTGAAAACCTTCAGGCCGCCTACGCACCTTTTTGAAGGCTACACCTGACCTGTCAGTATTATCTTAGCCAGGTAGTCTGTTTAAAAAAACGTGGACAACATCTGCAGGTAGTTAATTCTTACCATGATAATATCTGCTAGTCACCACTTAGTCCAAACTATAAGTCAAACTACTTTATTTGTTGTGTGTCTAGAAATTGTCGATGAGAAATTTGATTTTTTTTTGCTTTTCAGACATTGGGTAATTTTTGTTAGAGTTCGGAATACTCTATTAAGTACTAAATCAAATTAACAAAGTGAGAAAAAAGGGTGTGAGATATGATAGATAGATAGATGGATAGATAGATAATTAGAATGTACACTCGCAAATCAAACAGTATGTGGGAATTATTGAAGAAACACACGATATTCAATATTATAAAATACTTTTTAATAATCTTTATTGAACTCAAGTAATTTTTTTAATCTAAAATTTTAACATTATTTGACAAGTACACAGTTTTTACTCAAAGCTAATTTGTCTATCTATCTCTCTATCTCTCTATCTATCTATCTATCTATCTATCTATCTATCTATCTATCTATCTATCTATCTATCTATCTATCTATCTATCTATCTATCTATCTATCTATCTATCTATCTATCTATCTATCTATCTATCTATCTATCTATCTATCTATCTATCTATCTATCTATCTATCTATCTATCTATCTATCTATCTATCTATCTATCTATCTATCTATCTATCTATCTATCTATCTATCTATCTATCTATCTATCTATCTATCTATCTATCTATCTATCTATCTATCTATAAGCCTGCCTGTCCACCTAACAGTCTGCATCTATTCCCCCCAGCCTTTTCTTCCTATATGTGGTTGAGGTGTTTACCTGTAAATATGTTTATGTTTGTGTGTGTATCATATGTCATTGCTTACATTCAGTGAAGTATGATTGTTTATTTGTTTTGGCAGCAAAATGAATACAACTGAACTGCAACAACTGCAACAACAAAAACAAAAAAAAAAGGCGTGAATTAAAGATTGGCGTTAAAACTCAAAACTAAATGACTTCATAAAATGACTCATAAAAGTAATTTTTTCAGGGTGCTATATGACACATGCATTTAACAGGAGAGAGACTCCCCCCCCCCCCGTTCTTTCTCCCCCACCACTAGGTGCCATGTATACCTGACTCCGAATCCCGGCAGTAAACAATCCCATGCGGAAGACCCCATTCACGGTTTACACAGATTGCAAGATGGCTGTGTACACTGTTGGCAGATGATTATTTTGATGTTGGCTCAAGTCAGTCACGTGGTCCGCTGACGCCATCACTTTAGGGTCCCTAGCATCAGTTTTTTTTAAGCGGTCAATTTTTTTAAATTCTTCTTTAAAATTTCCGTTTTTCTTCATTACACAAGTTTTAGTAACTATTCTTTGGAGTAAAAAAAAATGTCTGTTCTTTACGTAATGAGCAAAAATTTGTTAAAATGGATTTTTGCAGTCTTCTAGTTATTTTGGAATAAAATTGAAATTCTGCATTGAATACTAGACACTTTATTTAAAGAGAAGTCAAGAGACAATAACAAAATAGTATTGTCAGGATAATAGAATGAGTAAATATCTGTTACATTTTATTTAATAACAAAATCTAACTTTTTTTTTTCATTTTTTTAACCCAATAAAAACCCAGAACAACCCATAACCATATTTATTTATTTGAAAGCGTTTTCAGATCATTTCTTTATAAAAAAAAAAAAAAACAACCTATGCGGTTTATATAGCATACATTAAATGATGATTTGTACGTTTAAAGTATGAGATGTTGTTGAATTAATATTAGGCTTGTCCATGGGACAGATTTTTCTGTCCCATCCTATCCCATCCCATGGTAATTTATGTCTGTCCCGTCCCATGGGATTCCCATGAAATCGTCAACGACACCAATCATCAACTACAACAATGGCTGACAGTCTTATTACTGGCGTAACGGTTGTGACTCCGCTACACGCAAGCGGTAAACAGATTATGCATAAATGCGTATTGCTTCAGCTATGCATGGCAAATTTATATGTAATCTCCGCCCAGCTCTTAAAATCAGGCCGTACTATTGGTATTAATAGCTTGCGCTCCATCTAGTTGTTTAAATCACATCTTTGGGCGTGACGCACCAAAATGCAAACGAACCATCTTATATGATAAAAGGTTATGTGTATTTATTTATTTATTATCTGCTATCCGGTGCCCCACCACAAGATAAAGAACAGATTACCCAATATATATTTAAATGAAAAAGAAGGATTAAAAGCTTTAAAAATTAACAAATTTGGGTTAGCTCAGGTGCACATCAAGTCGCTATGACGTGGCTACTCTGTTCCATGCCGTGTCCCATGGGACATGGAACATACAAATGTGTGCTGTACCATCCCGTCGCATCCCATGGGACGTTTCCCCACGGGATTCCCGCGGGAATCCCATTCCCACGGACAAGCCTATTAATATAATACTTGTACAAAGTTCCGCACCTATCCGTCTCACGGGTACAACCAATACTTTACCGCCCGCATTGATTTGACTTTTTTTTTTTTCTTTAATTCAAAATTCTGTCTTTTAAGGTTTTCCGCCCCTGGTAGCATGCTGCCCGGGTGTTTTATACATTCCGTTGAACTTAAGTACTGCGTGACATTACAAGCACATATATCTTGCTTCGATGATAAACGAGTACATGTGAATTACCGTATTTTTCGGACCATAAGGGCGCACCAGTTTTTAGAGAAGAGAAATGCAGAAAAAAATATTTTGAAAGATTTTTATTAAGATTTTGAAACAAATAGTGTCCTAAAATATTTTATGTGCATTAGATCATGTAGAGACTTTCTATGCTTTCGTTGCATGGTTTATGGGTATCTACGGTACGCATTGTAGTGAGAGAAGAGGCTGGAGAGTGTTTTACACTTTGACCTTTGGCACATTATGGTTATCAGCCTAACCCTAACCTTTTTTTTCTACATTTGGACCATAAGATGCAGGCAGTGTTGTTTTAGTCCAGGTCATATTTTAGTTTCAGTTTTTATTTCGTTTTTTCTGTAATAATTTCAGTTTTCGTCTAGTTTTAGTCTTGCTGCTAATTTTAGTTTTAGTTTTCGTCGACGAAAACAACACTAGACGCAGGGACTTTTTCCCCTCATTTCTGGAGGACAAAATGTGCGTCTTATGGTCCAAAAAATACGGTACTTGCGGGCTATAAGGGAGTAGAAACAATGTAACACACTGGTGAAGGTGAAAGATTAACAGAATAGTGCAGTGTTGGGTGTGTGGAAATATTTCAAAGGAAAACTTCAAGCACAAAGTGCTAAAAGAAAAAAAAATCAATAAACAGCAGAAAACAAAGTAAAATCCCAAGAAAAAAGTTCACACCCTAGGCTACCTAAGTCTACCACATGAGTGACCAATACTTGGGGTCACCATCAAGTGCTATAAAGGTCCACCTGGGAAAGGAAGGGGAGGGCCGTTGTCAGGTTTAGAAGGTGGGGGGGCCCAAGTTTAGTTGGCGGTGGCCCTTTTCTGTCTGTGTGTGTGTAAGTGTGTGTGTGAGTATGGGTGGGTGTGTGGGTGTATGTGTAAGTGTGTGTGTTAGTATGGGTGTGTCTGAGTGTGTGTATGTGAGCGTGTGTGAATATGGGTGTACGTGTTTGTGAGGGTGTATACGAGTGTATAGGTGTGTGTGTGGGTGTGTTGGTGTATGTGTGAGTGTGTGTAGGTGTGTGTGTGTGAATTTGTGTGTGGTATGGGTGTGTGCGTTAGTGTGGGTGTATGTGTGAGTGTGGGTGTGTTGGTGTATGTGTGAGTGTGTGTAGGTGTGTGAGAGTGGAAAGGTGTGTGATTGCGGGTGGGTGCGAGTTTGTCTGTGAATATGGGTGTGTGTGTGAGTGTGTGTGTTTCATCTTAAAGAAGACTTCTACATTAAATCACATTAGATATTAAATGCAAGTCATCAAAACAACCGTACATATTATCAGTTTCAAGTCGGCTCTGCGAATTTGGTGACAGAAATACACAAAAAAAAACAATTTGAAAAAAAAAAAAGGTGGAGAAAAATAACTCAGAATTGCTATCTCTTACCTGGTTACCATAGAAACAGGGGCAGTGAACCTAAAATCAAGTTTATTTACCCCCCCCCCCCCCAATCCTCCTTTCTTCGTTCTGCTCATAAAATTCGAATAACGTCCCCTTCCTACCCTCCAATCCCTCCCCCATCTTTCCTTCTTGTTATACGGGGGTTGATTACTTCGACCTGCGTCTTGAAATTCGATCTTACACTGACTTGAAGAACAACAGACGATAACAAAAACATAAAGGCCAAACTGGCAATACTGAAACACACACACACACTTGCACACACATACACACATCACATACACACATCAAACTCAAAAGCTTCACTTCACAGACATAACACAAGTACGGTTTTATCATTATCATCCAATGAGATTTACAAAAAGCACTTTTCCTGGATCACCGGTGAAGTTAATGATTGTGAATCTAACACCATTACACCCCCCCTTCCCAACCCCCACTCATACGCACGACGGATGCCGTGAACTCTTCCTCTTCTTCATCGGACCAATCAATATATATATATATATATATATATATATATATATATATATATATATATATATAAATAAAAGAATTTGATGACCAGGCAAAGATCCCGCAGGAATCTATTTCGTTATTTTTTTTTATGATCATTATTTTACCCTGTTTGTTTAGTGTTGTTATGGCGGGTAATGGATGACAATTCCAGCAGTTACACCCACAGGGAGAGAACACTAACAAGTGGTTTTAAACCGAATGACTCGCAATGAAATAATACTGTAGTGGAGGGGCAGACACGGAATAAATATAAAGGTGGGAGAATCTGAGAACTGAAACCATTCAACCTACTTGGCGAAAAAGGAAAGACATAATATTACATGCAGTGGAGAACCTGTTATTTGTTATAATTATATATATATATATATAAAAGCGATTGGGGTTCTGCGTTAAATCGAAAGTAAAGAATTAATACAACAGTATTCCAGTTTAAAATACAATAATGAAAAAATCGGATCTGCCCGAAACAAAAAAAAAATAACCTAGCCTACCGATCAAGCTAAGGGGATATATTTCTATGCAAAGGTTTTTGCAGGGTACAGCTAGTATATAATAATACTTTAATGGTTCACGAGGTATAGCCTCACGTTGAGATAGCAGAAGTATCGTAATGAGCATAAGTGTAGCCCGGGGCAGACTATTAAAAATACCGCCCCTTTCCAGTGCCGACATTTTTGTTGTTATTTTGCCATTACGTATCAATAGTTAGGCGTCACACACTACCAAAAAAGGAAAAATTACAAAAATAACGGCATTTTTTTAACAGTAATTATACGAGTAGTTTATAAATAAGCCACGCGCTTACTGTATGACATATATTTATATATCTTCTGTGTACTCAACCGAGTCATAGAATGTATAACGTTTTAGTTTAGAAATGGGTTGGCATTGTTGATTTCTTATGTTGTGTTGCTTGTGGAGGAAGCTAATAATATGCTGACTTTTTATTAATTGTTTTGACATGTACGTTCATCCTTCAATGTCAATTAGAATGGATATTTAAAATCTGATGAGTTTGTATGATTTGTGTGTAAAAAAGTATGCAATTTATTATATATATTGATGTGTTTATGTGTTTAAAATCCCATTTATCAGGCATTCTTTCTTTATGTGGAAGAATGTTGTGATACATGAGGCAGATAAAACTAAGAAAAGGGAAATAATTCATGATAAATACAAAAGCAAATAATCGTCTGAGTTGCATCCCCTGCAAATACTAATGAACAGGCGAACTCGATCATCACCCAGTTAACTGGTGTGTTGAAGAACAAAATATAAATAAAAGTATCACCATTAAACTATAACAGAAAAAAAGAGATCAATTAATTAATTCTTTCTAGATCTAAATAAATCGATAAATTTAAACCGTATTATAGTTTACACTTTGTTCTTAATTTTCTTCGATAACAACACATAAATATATATCGCTTGTCTTAAAAAAACCAACCATATGTAAGGACCTATATGCATGTATATATATTTATAAACATACTATTTTAAAAGGAATTTTCTTTTGATGACGTCAAGCACACATGTTTCATAACCATAATGTACAGATGCTGGCTTTATTGACGCCTTTTAATTAAAATTTCAAACGGCTATCATTTAAATAATGGGCATAAATGATGTGATATTTTCAGTATAAAATACAATTAAAAATAATAAAGGCAGGCTACTCTTGTGTAAAATTATAATAACAAAGGTAGGCTACTCTTGTGTAAAATTATAATAACAAAGGTAGGCTACTCTTGTGTAAAATTATAATAACAAAGGTAGGCTACTCTTGTGTAAAATTATAATAACAAAGGCAGGCTACTCTTGTGTAAAATTATAATAACAAAGGTAGGCTACTCTTGTGTAAAATTATAATAACAAAGGCAGGCTACTCTTGTGCACAAGTACACATAGCCATTATTAAAATTTTGTAAAGTTGCACAATTAGGAAACACCGTTTTCATTTCGTAAATAAAACAACAATAGTTAATGATGTATTTGTTTAAACATCTGTGGTAGTTACGATCTTAAAGATTTAATATAACTCCATAGGTGTACAACGTTTGACCCGAGAGTCACGGGATCGTTACCCAGTGAGAACTTATGTAATGTTCCACAAGTCCACCCAGCTTTAAATGGGCACCTCACTCAATTTGAGGCAGTAAAAGCGGCAGGGCGTCATGCAAACCACCCACTCCCATCATAAGTCGGACTTAAGAATTCTATATTTCATATATATTAATTCCTTTAATTCGTACATTAAATTTATTGCCATCAAATATCGGAAATGGAATTCTTGAATTTGGCAATAAACTTTTAGACATCTACAATATTCACAAACCGTGTCATATCTTTAGGGATATAGACACAACTTTCACACAACCGGTATAAAATGTACACTAACATTATGCACTGTTTCTCTATTGTTTGTTGTTTATCGTCATTGCTACCACCGAGTGACTTCAATGACCTTAAGACGTTTGCTTTAGATCTGTTTTGGTCTTGGCACGTCTTCTACGAACTTTTTTTTTTTAAATCATACATACGTGAGTGTCCTTTTTAACCTTGGGGAAATCATTTGGGCCACATTATATGTTAAGAACGCAAACCAGTGTTACCTTCGAGAACCGACCTCCGAATTCCCCCCCCCCGGGCCCCCATTACCACATACCCCCATCATCTCCCTTCCCCCCTTCCAGGGAGCCAGTATAACAATGCGCATACACACGTACCACGCAGACACAGTGGAACAGCATGACAGCAAACTTGTAAGCACTGTTGGGATATTTGGAAAGGAGGGAGGGGGGAGGTTTGGGGGGGGGGGAGGAATTGGAGTCAGAGACATTGTACTCAACAGGTAGCACTCTGGATATAAGACATAAATGTCTGGTTACAGGAAAACTTGAGTAATATTACACTGAATCAAATTTGTAGTAACCATGGCAACAAAAATGATCATAATATAGTCCCCCCCCGTGCTACAAAGAGAGAGAACTCTTCATAATTTATCATATATTTCAATGTGTTTTCCGTTGTTTTTTTTTGAGCTAATGAGGTTATCTCCCCTATTACAAGAGGTAGTGAAGAGTGTTGAGCGTTGAAAAGTTGGACTCTTGCCAAACAAACGTTTGATTTTGATGTTTCTTGACGTTTCTTGATGTTTCTTGATTTTGTTACACAGGAGGAAATACACATGCAATTGAAGTTTATGTAGACAGATGGTATCGATTGATTTAGACCAGATTGGATGATTTTGAAAACCATATTTTGATGTAAAATATCTCGAACTTTGGCTTAACAAAGTAAAACATCTCAATATTTGGCTTAATTAAAGTGAAACAATAAATGTGTCAATTAGCAAACACAAATAAATGCAGATTCAAATATTCATGCATTAAAAAACAGCTGTTTCCCTATTATCTGGCCTAATATGACAGAATAACATGCCAGATAAAATATTCATGCATTAAAAAACAGCTGTTCCCCTATTATCTGGCCAAATGTGGCAGAATAACATGCCAGATAAAATATTCATGCATTAAAATACAGTTGATTCCCTATTATCTGGCCAAATGTGGCAGAATGGCATGCTGAATAACCCGAAAATCCGGCATTGTTCTATTTCTCACTTAATGTTCCACCATTGTTCTAAAGTCATTTCCCCCAGAAACTAATTAATTTATTATGCATACTTATTTACTTGCGTCGGATAATCTGGTTTTAGTATAGGAGTATTTATTTTTTTTTCAGGGATGAATGCTATGCTAATTAGATGAAAATGTTAATGAAAGCGGATAAAAGGGAGGAGCACGCACCGCGGCACGCACACACATTTCATCACTTCAATCAAAGCAAATTAAAACTGGGTGGGGAGGGGATAGGGAAGGGTGTTATAATGAGTCACACGTCACTGAACAAAAGCACGGTCACCCTAACCTGGTCAAGGATGCAGAGCACGTGAGAGAGTGCCGACCTGGAAAGTATGCGCCCAGCTACGGGGGACAGGTTTTTGCCTGGACACAGCGCCAGGCGGCGACACTGGGCACGGACGACCGGCAGGAGGCGTGTCTCGGGGAGGTGTCTGTACACGTCACGTGACATCTTCAGCCACGAGCAAATCGTAAGCAGCTTTGAAGTCATGTGATCATACATGCGCCCCTCATCAGGGGCGTACGTCGTAAGAGGACGTCTTACTTTGAGTCCGTTAGTTGGGCAACTGTTAGGGGCATCCACTGTCCAGCTATGTCCTCCGTTGGGACAATTTGCTGTACCACTGTCTCCAGCATTGAGTTTAGATGGAAGCTCTACGGTTTGATCGCTCTTTTCCTCCTCTACATGAATGTCACTCTGCCTGTTGCAGACTAACGAGCTGCTGATTAAATAATCCTTAAATCGTTCCGACATGAAGTTCGCCTCGTTTACAATACTGGGACTCAGAGCGTCTTCAAACAGTTCCGGATCCTGATCGCTCGAGTCCCCGGAGTGATGCGGCTCCAGGTCGTCCTCGTAAATCACAGGCAAGACCGGCAGGACCTTGAACTTGGAGTTTTTCAGCACGTTGACAAACTCCTCATCCGACGAGTCCTCTTCCTCCTCGCTGCTCCCGTAACTGCTGCTGCCGCCATCGTCTTCGTCTTCATCTTCCACGGGCTGGTCATCGAAGAAGCAGGTGTAGTCTAGCTCCGGTTTCTTAATAGGGAACGGCCGGTTTACATCGAGAGGAATAAGATCCGCCGCTCTGGGGTTTGATGAGACGAAGTTGACGAAAATGATATCGTCTCCATCCTCGGAGCCATCACTCTCACCGGAGCCGCCTATAACTTCATCTACCTCTATGATATCATCTTCATCATCATCATCATCAACATCATGGAACTCCTTGGCTTCGTGGAAAGCAGCACTCTTCGTTTTGACCTCGCCTGTTGTTGTCCCTATGTCACTTCCGCTTGAGCTGAGCGGAATACCCAAAGTATAGTAGCTCTCGCAGCGATCACAGGGCTCGGAGGTGGGTACTGTCAAGTGGTCACGTGGTTCAGACATAGATATTGTGCAGTGGTCGCAGTGTTCGGACACATATACTGTGCAGATGTCACAAGGATCGGTCACCGATGTTTCGCACTGATTTTCTGATCTAAAGCTGAGCTTACCGTCATGGCTGAGGGATTTTCCCAAACACCCGACCACCTCAACGGCTTTGTCCATTGACATGGACGCATCTTCTGTACCGTTATATGACGTCATGCCCGCGGCTGGGTCGAAATCACTTTTCAACAGCTTGGTTCCAGACGTGTTCATGTCAAGTGGGGTCAGTATATCATCGCCTGTCAGACCAGCCACCTGTGTTCGCCAACTTTCTTCTCTTTCGCATATTTCCAGACAATGTTTGTCCGGTGCATCAACAGTCTTAAACTTTTTAATTTCCGGTGACTGGTTTTGACTTTCTCGTGGTTCCACCCGATTTTCTGACAATTGCACACCAAAGTCTGATTTCATTTCATCCTCTTGTAGTTTAAACTTCTTCTCAGAAATCATTTCAATGTCAGTTTCTACTTCACAACGTAATGACGTGGCATCATGTAGCGTAATTTTTCCTTGGACATCTGAGTCCATAATACTTTCATGTAGTTTTTTTTCTCCTGAATCAATTTTCAGCCCACTTTCAGTATATTTAGTTTCACATTTGTCTGTCTGCAATCGAGTCTCTTTTAACTCTGTTTCAACTTTAATGTGAGGTGCTTTCGATGCGTATTTCATCGAATCTATTTTACAACATGGAGGTGTTCTACTTTCCTGTAATAAACTACACTCATCAACTATTTTCACATCCTCGATTGGTTGTATTTCAAGTTCAGTTCTCTTGATTTTATATTTAGATTCCATTTCCAAGGCTATTAATTTCGCACCAGCTTCTGTTGAATTCATTTCAGTTTCATATTTTGTTTGGTTTCCTGTTGATTTCACTTGGCACTGACCAGCTATAACTCCACTTTCACATGAATTTATTTCTGTAGTCTGTGTTTCTATTTCAGGAGGTATAGATTCCGTTTCTCTAACTTTTATTTCAATATCGAGAAGTTCGGAATGAACACTTTCTGCCTCTTCCAGACAAACTTTCGCTTTTTGTTGATTGTCTGTTTGTTTCGTTGATTTCACAGACATCATGGATGATTGTCTGGGTGATTCTGTTTCACAAGATGTAGTTGCTGGTAAAGAAATCTCTGTATTGCTGTTTGTGTAAGTTACGTCTGGTAGGTTGTCTGCTGGCGTTTCTAAATATAGCACACCGACTACGTCATCAGACAATGTTTTCCCTACCGTCCCTGTGTTCGTTTGTCCATCGGTTTCACCTGGTGTCAAGGTGGCTTTGGAGAATGTTTTATCATCAGCATTCGATGATTTATCATCACAAGTACCAAGATGATGTCTGATATCAACATCATAGTCAGATGACTTATCGTCATTATTTATCACTGCCTCTGTGGCGACGATTTTCGCTTTATCACTACTGTCTTTATCACAGTCTTTTACTATTTCATTGATATCACAGGCTGGTTTATCACGCTTGATGACATTTTTATCATAACATGATTCTTTTATCACAAGTTTCGAGTTGAATTCATCAACACAATGCCCCATAAAATGTCTCGAATCTATATTTTCACACATGAGCTCATTGTGATGTTTCGGAGCATCACATTCTTCACTTTTTTGTTCTATGTGATGTCTTGCATCCACTTCCTCATCCCTTTGTTCTATGTGACATCTAGAATGTATTTCCTTACTCATTGGTTCAGTGTGACATTCTTTAGGTAATGAAGTCTCCAAGGATAACATTTCATCAGCTGCACATTGCCTCTTTTCCACAAAAGTGACCGATGAAATTATTTCCTGTTTATCGTGTTCAGCGATTTGTTTACATTCAGAGCCATGTAGTCTGTTATCAACACCAATGTCAGAATGATTGTTTGCGTTGGTCTGCGATACAGCATAGTGATCCACACTCTCTTTCAATGGCAGGTGATTGACAAGGGTCTTATTGGTTGATTGATTGACTAGTTCTGTGATATTATTGGTGAACTTTTCTTTGATAATGTCATTCTGATTGAATGGTAAAGATTGTTGGGTTAAATCTGGCTGGATAATTAGTTCAGAGTTTGTTGAGGAATGTTCATCTGCTAATTGGTTGGCTAATGGGGAGTTTGATTTGTTAGCTACTCCTGAATTTGATACGTCATCAGGTGGGTACAGTTGGTTCTTTGGGGAATCTATTCCAAGGGAGGTAACACAGGGTTTCTCATCTTGTTGTGAGTGAATAGTCGTAGTGGTTATTGGTTCTTGACGACCGTTTGATGATGATTCGGGCTGGGTTATTGATTGATTTACTTCGATCATGGTTTGTTTAGGGAATGGTTCAATAGAATCAGTGGGTAGGTGATAGATGCTGCTGATTGCTGCGGATGTTCCAAGACGTTCGATTACATTGTTATTGATATGCGAAGCATTCAATCCACTGGGCAAGATATGTTTGGAGCTAACTGCATCTTCCGTTGAAAGTTCCAAGTCTGCAAACTCTGTAAGTTTATCCAACGCACTACTACTACTATTAGAATCCGAGACAGATGATTGTATAACATTGACAGCTTGGCTCTCCGTACTAAATCCTGTTTCGTCGCCGCTGTGTTTAGACAAGTGTTTGATAAGCGATTCATCAAGTGAGTTATCCTTGCTCTTGTCCCGATTGTTTTCGTCAGGATATTCACGTTGAATCGGATGTTTTTCACCATTAACTTCGTCAACAAGGTCGATCTCCTGACGGACTGTGGCTGAATTGTGTTTAGAAAGTTCCACCTCTGTAACATTGAATTCTACCGTTTCGTCTGCCTCCATATGTTCTACAGTGTCTACTTGTTTACTAGCGACTTCCATAAGGCAAGTGGTATGGTGCGCCTGACCTTTCTCTTCGGTTGTATGCATATCTTTATCACCACTTGACTCGGTGATATTTGCACGCTGATCGGTAAATACACCGGATGTAAGGGCGGCACTCTCGTGGCTGAGGGGGACGTCGGGTTCGCCGTGGGCGTCCTCGAATAAAAAATCAGCGTCGGACAGTGCGGAGACGAGGCTGAGTTTTCTGCTGCACCCCTCCGAGTAGGCGTCGGTGTAGTTCGAATCTGAGAACACGCTGTGCTTCCTTCCCGAAGCCCCCCACGTCCAGTCATCCTGATCAACGTCCAAGGGGATGGTGGACAGGACGCTGACCTTGCGGCACGTGGGGATCAGGTCCACTATCCCGGCGCCGTCGTCCGTCCAGCTGATCTGACTGGAAGACCCGGTGGAACTCGGGAATATCTTGATGCACTCCCCCTGCTGCAGGGAATCGATGTCGTTGTTACGACACGCCGGCGGCCCATCGTCGAAGACTTCCGGGTAGTCGTCGTCGTCGTCCGTGTCATCCTCGGCGCCGCTCCAGATCGTGCTGTCGCGGGTGACCACCTCCGCGTCTCTTGCTGCTTCTTTGTTCTTTGTCTTATTTTTGTTTTGGCTCTTGCTGCGGCTCCCAGTTACGTTGACGAAGATACGCCTGACGTAGGCAGCTACGACGTTCATCGTAAAACAGGCAGCCGGCCGTCTCTACATATTCATTTCAACTTGATCCAATGCATACCACCGACATTAACACCAATGTTTTACGAAGAGAAGTTTTAGAGAGTTCTTGAATGGAATGTCATGATGTCTTGCAGTAAAACACATCAGCGGCACATATCGATCTAATGAATCCACGTGTCTCAATTTGAAAATGATGTTTCTCAGGCAGTTACGTCGTCGTGCGAGGTGTGCACTTTTCAAATCTGGGAGAAGGCAGCAACAAATTTAACTCACACAAGGCGCCACAATAGCTAGCCAAGGCAATGTACTCAGGTAAACATGATCACTGATTTTCATGAACGATTTATAGCAAAAGCTCGATAAGTGTTTATAAGTAATGTAACTAGTTTACTTACATACTTTAATCTGTTCTCAACACAAGGCAGGAAATATTTCAAAAACAATTTTTTTGTACAAACAAAGCAAAGCTAGTGCGTCCGTTTATTCATAATTAATATATGTTTTTTTTTTTTGTTAAATGAAAACATTTATTTTGTGTACCATAGAACTGAAAAGCTTTGAGATATGAATACATTGAAGCACAACTTAATTGTTAGACGCGCAGCACATGTTTCGCACAACACAGACCATAACATGACTTTTTTTTTTTTTAAAAGGCAGCGATACTGTAAAGCAGAAGCGTTAGAAATGAACTGTCTCGACAGGTTAGCATCGATCAACATTAAAAAGCGCGTGAAATCACAAAATTAAAAATGAAGAACATGATAATGAACGTGTTTTTTGTATTTTTTTTTTTTTTTACATCGAAACGTGCAAAGCCCAACACAGCACACTTCAGCACACTACACAGTAAACACACACACATACACAGCCGTTACTAGCATCTTTTCAGCAGTGATGGGGGAGAAACAGAAAGGGGAAAAAAAAGTGCAAGGATTCCTTCCGGTTTAGAAACTTCTCCTTCGATGACCTAAATATACCTTTACACCCTCCCCCCCCCCCTTTTTTTTTTCGCCAACCTTTTTTCCTACCTCTCGTCTAGATCTTTGTTTCTCTTACAGGTAGAAATAAAAGAAGAAGAACACAGAGAGGAGTTTTTGGGGAGACGTTAATAAAAAACAGACTTTTTTTTTTGTGCTGACTCTCGATGTTCAAGGGGGGAGATAACTCCGTTGCCTAGCAACCAAGGTTTACAAGTACTCACACGGGTATGCATTACGACTGTAGGTACCTGAGCGTGTATAACTTCATTAACACGAAATGTACCACTGGGAAAAAAAAACAAATCTGGTAAAAAAAAACCCAAGAAGAAAGTACAACTTGGCGTTGATGTTTTAATTGCCCAACCCCCTTACCCCCACCCCCAACTCCGTTTTTACTTTTGAGAAAAAATCATTAACTCACAGGGCCTTGGGTTGCATCTTTTTTCTGGTACTTTTTTTTTTAAAGATAAAGCAGAATTGATGAATACAAAAAAAGAGGAAATATATAAGAATATATATATATATTGTGAAGTTAACGAGTCAACATGATAAAAAGGTTCTTAGTATGATACTTATCAACAAGATAAATGATGTGCATATCACAAACTGGCGCCAATACTTTTAATTCAATTATGATTGATAAAAGAAAGATCTCTTCGCTTTTTTTCATCCATCCACTTTCTTATAATCGTTTGATGCCATTTTATTTTTATTTTTGTATGTTGGCCTTGTGTTAGGTAACATGTGCTGCTGACGTCATCCAGCATCCGACACAGGCTGAACAGATGGGGCCTCCAGGGAAGCTCCAATTAACACAACACAACACAACACAACACAACTTTATTTTTTTCTCTTTTTTTTTCTATAGATGTTGCATTTATTTACATCTCCTCAACAAACAAATGAACACTGTTGTCATAGCAACGTGCTGGTGAGCTTATTCATGGGATGCATGGCCAGCTAATGAACACCATCAGAAATACATCGACCAACTAGTGAATGCCATCAGAGATACATGGCCCGACTACTGAATGCCATCAGAGATACATGGCCCAACTAGTGAATGTCATCAGAGTTACGTGGCCCAAATAGTGAATGCCATCTGAGATACATGGCCCAACTAGTGAATGCTATCAGAGATACATGGGCCAACTAGTGAACGCCATCAGAGATACAAGGCCCAACTAGTGAACGCCATCAGAGATACATGGCCCAACTAGTGAACGCCATCAGAGATACATGGCCCAACTAGTGAATGCTATCAGAGATACATGGCCCAACTAGTGAACGCCATCAGAGATACATGGCCCAACTAGTGAACGCCATCAGAAATACATGGCCCAACTAGTGAACGCCATCAGAGATACATGGCCCTACTAATGAACGACATCAGAGATACATGGCCCAACTAGTGAACGCCATCATAAATACATGGCCCAACTAGTGAATGCCACCAGAGATACATGGCCCAACAAGTGAATGCCATCAGAGATACATGGCCCAACTAGTGAATGCCATCAGAGATACGTGGCCCAACTAGTGAATGCCATCAGAGATACATGGCCCCACTAGTGAATGCCATCAGAGATACATGGCCCAACTAGTGAATGCCATCAGAGATACATGACCCAACTAGTGAATGCCATCAGAGATACATGGCCCAACTAGTGAATGCCACCAGAGATACATGGCCCAACTAGTGAATGCCATCAGAGATACATGGCCCAACTAGTGAATGCCATCAGATATAGATATGAACACAATCAATTAGGATTAAAACAACAACAACAACAACTAAACACCCCAAACAATCGTTGATTTAGATCATAGGTATGGGGATCAGTTGAGGTCCAACAATAAAACAATAATTCCCCTGATGGGGCCCTAACAGTCTTTCCCCCCCTCCTCCTCCTCGTGGGCCTCACAGCCCCTTATTACAAAGCCAGCGACAAATGGCATCTACTTTCTTTTTATTGAATTTTTTTTTATTGAACTTCAAAAAACAATTGGGACTACCGATCGATAGTTTCTTACGTGTGTAGATTTAAGGTTAGGTATGAATTAAAAAATCCATTCCATGGTGTAACATATTTCCCCATTGTTTATACAGGAGAAACCGTTTGAAGAATATCATGAATGTTAAACTGAAGTATCGAACACAACGTTAAACGTTTGTTAGAACTAGAATACATTCAGAATTGGGTGAGGATTGACCTTATTAGTCCGTAATTATACTTAACACCTGAATCATCATTCTTGTAAGGCTGACATTGCAAGGGGTCAGAACGATCGGTTGGCATGATCAAGTTTGGAACTCCTGACCTATTTATCCTAGTGGTAGCCTGGTGGCAAACGACCACCGGTAGCCCTCTCTCTCTCTCTCCCAGTACAGCATCTGTCTACATCACTCTCTTTATCATCCCCGCCACTCCCATCAGTTCACCCGTTTGGCCCTCCGGTCCGCTGCGTATAGTGGGGTTTACCAGGGGAGGCAAGCGGTGATATTTATTTTGCCAGAAGCTCACCTGGAGGAGAAGATTTACCTCCCTTAGACCAAGTAGTGAAGGACTCCGTTCCATCGCAACTCGCGAGGTTGATATTTGATTCGAGAAGAAAGGAGAAATGAAAGGAGGAGAAGCACACGGAGTGAGAGAGCAAAGGAATGAAAGACAAGAGTATGTATACCCCCATAAGCACTAAACCAACGAAATAATGCACAAAATAGTAAAGACAAAAGTTGGCATTGGACGGAGGAAAAAAAATCAATAGAGCGTTTTTACTCTTAATTTTCTCCCTTAAAGCTTTAAAAATATAAAAAACAACAATTAACTCTAATAGTAACATATTTTATAAAGACTTATTTAGTATATTTAAGTACTGTAATGTTTTGATTTATATTATGCAGTCTTGATGAAACTGCCACCCTGAATTAAGGCGTGGCGAGTTACATTCTGAAGATATACATCAACTTGCTATATTACGTAAATGTTTTGTTATTCGTATGGGATGATAAATCTAAGAGAAACATTTCACAAAAATGGTTAGTTGTACAAAACTTTCTTTTTCATACTGAATTATCAACAACTCTCTCTCTCTCTCTCTCTCTCTCTCTCTCTCTCTCTCTCCCTCTCTCTCACTCACACACATACATTATCTCACCCCCCCCCCCTATCTGTTTTGTCTACCAGTTGTTAGACTGACCAACTCATGCCCCTGACACTTCCACCTGTCTCTCCTTTCATCACTTTCTCTACCAGTTGGTTCATTAGCGACCTCCCCCCCCCTCCACCACCACCACACACCCACATCAGTCAATTCCAGCCATAACATATCCATCAGTGTTACTTTGGTTTCCTCCCCCCCCCCCCTGTCCCACTATCAACAGTGTGAGAACCCCCTATATCTGTGTCATATCCTTTAATGTATTTTTTTGTTTTATAAATCTTTCTCTATCTTATCACTTCCCTTTTAGCGCCTCTCCCCCCCCCCCCCAACCTCCCTCCGCAAAACTATTTACCATTATCCTTACTTTCTCTTTCATAATACATTCATAATGATTTTCATAATCAATTCATTCTCCATTAGTACAACTAACGACTCGATGATTCTATAGGTCAGATTATTTTAGTTAATCCATTCTAATGTCTTACTGCATCCTATTATTATATGTGTCATTAGTTTAAAAAAAAAACAACAAAAAAAACAAAAATCATCAGACAAATTATTTTTCAAAGAGATGGGAAGAGGCCATAAGAAGAGTTTTTTTTTTTTAAAGTTTGAACTGAAAAGGAGCTAATGTTATTTACAACATACATTTACTTAGCGCAGTTTTAAAAAGTTTGAACTGAAAAGAAGCTAATGTTATTTACAACATACATTTACTTAGCGCAGTTTTAAAAAGTTTGAAATGAAAAGGATCTAATGTTATTTACAACATACATTTACTTAGCGCAGTTTTAAAAAGTTTGAACTGAAAAGGAGCTAATGTTATTTACAACATACATTTACTTAGCGCAGTTTTAAAAAGTTTGAACTGAAAAGGAGCTAATGTGATTTACAACATACATTTACTTAGCGCAGTTTTAAAAAGTTTGAACTGAAAAGAAGCTAATGTTATTTACAACATACATTTACTTAGCGCAGTTTTAAAAAGTTTGAAATGAAAAGGAGCTAATGTTATTTACAACATACATTTACTTAGCGCAGTTTTAAAAAGTTTGAACTGAAAAAGGAGCTAATGTTATTTACAACATACATTTACTTAGCGCAGTTTTAAAAAGTTTGAACTGAAAAGGAGCTAATGTGATTTACAACATACATTTACTTAGCGCAGTTTTAAAAAGTTTGAACTGAAAAGAAGCTAATGTTATTTACAACATACATTTACTTAGCGCAGTTTTAAAAAGTTTGAAATGAAAAGGAGCTAATGTTATTTACAACATACATTTACTTAGCGCAGTTTTAAAAAGTTTGAACTGAAAAGGAGCTAATGTTATTTACAACATACATTTACTTAGCGCAGTTTTAAAAAGTTTGAACTGAAAAGAAGCTAATGTTATTTACAACATACATTTACTTAGCGCAGTTTTAAAAAGTTTGAAATGAAAAAGGAGCTAATGTTATTTACAACATACATTTACTTAGCGCAGTTTTAAAAAGTTTGAACTGAAAAGGAGCTAATGTTATTTACAACATACATTTACTTAGCGCAGTTTTAAAAAGTTTGAACTGAAAAGGAGCTAATGTGATTTACAACATACATTTACTTAGCGCAGTTTTAAAAAGTTTGAACTGAAAAGAAGCTAATGTTATTTACAACATACATTTACTTAGCGCAGTTTTAAAAAGTTTGAAATGAAAAGGAGCTAATGTTATTTACAACATACATTTACTTAGCGCAGTTTTAAAAAGTTTGAACTGAAAAGGAGCTAATGTTATTTACAACATACATTTACTTAGCGCAGTTTTAAAAAGTTTGAACTGAAAAGGAGCTAATGTGATTTACAACATACATTTACTTAGTGCAGTTTTAAAAAGTTTGAACTGAAAAGGAGCTAATGTTATTTACAACATACATTTACTTAGTGCAGTTTTAGAAAGTTTGAACTGAAAAGGAGCTAATGTTATTTACAACATACATTTACTTAGTGCAGTTTTAGAAAGTTTGAACTGAAAAGGAGCTAATGTTATTTACAACATACATTTACTTAGCGCAGTTTTAGAAAGTTTATGTCTAGGAGAAACCAACGGTTCTTATCACATGTTTATATAATACTGTAAGACCTATAAATATAACGATTTATATTTTGATTGAAGCTTTGATGTTCTTGGGATTATGGGGGGGGGGGGGGCAGAGACTAGCGTATGGAGGACACATGTACGGTCCCGAATATATGGCCCAAGATTGCACTGTCTAATGTACGGTCTAAAAATGTTTGGTCCAGAATATATGGCCCCAGATGTGCACTGTCTAATGCGTGGTCTAAAATGTTTGGTCCAGAATATGTGCGGTCCAGAACATGTTGCCTCAAATGTTTGGTCCCACATATATGTATCCAAATGGACACTACATAGTAAGAGATCGCAATCGCGTTGGTCAAATTTTATAGTGCTTATTGTGTGGTCCAAAATGTATAGTGCTTATCGTATGGTCCAAAATGTATGGTCCAGGATATCTTTATTTAAGACATGGCGAACATTATATTTCTTTAAAAGTTTGATAGTTTATTTTTTTGCCTGCAACAATGAGCTATAATTTAGTGATGTTCAGAATATTTACTGTGGGAATCGGAGGGGGGGGGAAGGGCTTCGGCAATGTGAGAATAAAGTGGTGGCTTACTTCCCCTATTCCAAAGTACAGAATTAAGTGGTGGCTTACTTCCCCTATTCCAAAGTACAGAATTAAGTGGTGGCTTACTTCCCCTATTCCAAAGTACAGAATTAAGTGGTGGCTTACTTCCCCTATTCCAAAGTACAGAATTAAGTGGTGGCTTACTTCCCCTATTCCAAAGTACAGAATTAAGTGGTGGCTTACTTCCCCTATTCCAAAGTACAGAATTAAGTGGTGGCTTACTTCCCCTATTCTAAAGAACAGAATTAAGTGGTGGCTTACTTCCCCTATTCTAAAGAACAGAATTAAGTGGTGGCTTACTTCCCCTATTCTAAAGAACAGAATTAAGTGGTGGCTTAGCTCCCCTATTCCAAAGAACAGAATTAAGTGGTGGCTTAGCTCCCCTATTCCAAAGAACAGATCTGATTTATGTCTTTGAAAGACGCCCCGTCAAGTAATTGAGTTGATGGTAAAATTAATATATCACCTCTTCAGCTGAACTACACTTTGTTTTGGGCTCAGCCAATAAACTGCTAGGCCAGTCATCGGGTGCTTTAAAGTCTTTGTTAATTACGACATCAGTTATAGCATCTGACGCAAACTGTTACGGCCTAATTAGAAGGAGAGAAAAAACGTTGCTAGAATTGGTTACAGATGTGTACAACGTATTTAGAACATCTCATCAAGGTTTAGACTTACAGTACTTTATACATTGTACTTAGAGACGTTGGAGAAACATAAGTTAGAACAGTTATTAAGTCTACAATAATACCATTTGTTTTTATACCACACAGATCGAGTGTGTCTTGAAATGGGGGGGGGGTATATACTGTGCTCTTTGTCAGAGCGGTTCTCATGCTAATTAAGTGATCTCCGGGCTTTAAGAAATTGTATGCGCTACTTTCACATTCTGTCGGGCTTACTACCGTCAAATTGGTGGAGTCTTTTCAGCACTTAAATAAAACTCCGGCCTAAAAACGATTTTAAAAGATGTAAGATCAGATCGGACCCCAGTTTTTGAATGATTATTATGGGCCCGAAATTTGTCAAGAGCTTCCAAATGAAAGAACGGAACTGCATGGGTAATTCTACACAAAGGTTTTCAATTTATTCACCGTGTCCCCCCCCCCTCCATTTGTGTTTGCAATTGTTTTGTATATTATTCGTTTTTTTTTTGTTAAGTCCTCGAAAGGAAATGTTCTTTTAGAGTCTATGTGGGGACAGATGGTCGAGTGGTAAAGCGCTCAACTGTTGACCTGACGGTCGCTGGTTCCATCTCCGGCAAGGACCAATAGATTTTCGGGTCATTGTAAAAGTTCCCGCAATATCTCCCGTGGTGCCTCCACGGCTATGGTGGAGATGAAAGCTAACCCATGACCAACGACACTCCAGCCAATTGTACAACCCGTTCGCCAACCATCTTTGTTATCAGGTAAAACATATCATAAAAATATCTCATCTCAAATTTACAGTTAACCTTTCTAATATATTTATTTTTCATTATAACACAGTCAATGATATGTTGAAAATGTATGTCGTTTGAAGATTACACACCAACCTATATCACGGGCACACATACAGGAACCTACGTTGACAGAATTATACCGTGCATATTCTTTTCTGTAATAAAAGGACCTATTCTACTAAAAGCACTTCAGTAAATTAAAGAAAGATAACTCTGTAACAGTTGGCTATCTGATGTCTCCCCTGGTGGGTACCGACTATTTACCCTTCCCGTCAGATCCAACATTTCCTTCACGAGAAAACATTAACACCACGTTAAAAGTACTATAGTAAACATTGGTACAAGATTAGGTCCACATACGTTCTATCTCACAGTAGCACCACGCAAAGATACAGTACTTCGGTACATCTTATCTGTCTGGTTGGTCTGGGGGATGCTGAAATATGGCTGGGCAGTTCATCCAAGATGTTCTCTTCACTTGATATTTAGGTCACTCCTTTGTGTGGTGATTTCAGGTGGACAAAGACATTATTCTATATTTTAGTGTGATGATTTCAGGTTGACATAGGCACTATTCTATACATTTGTGTGGTGATTTCATGTGGTAAAAGGCACTATTGTATACTTTTGTGTGATGATTTCAGGTAGACAAAGACATTAGTCTATATTTTAGTGTGATGATTTCAGGTTGACATAGGCACTATTCTATACATTTGTGTGGTGATTTCATGTGGTAAAAGGCACTATTGTATACTTTTGTGTGATGATTTCAGGTGGACAAAGACATAAGTCTATATTTTAGTGTGATGATTTCAGGTTGACATAGGCACTATTCTATACATTTGTGTGGTGATTTCATGTGGTAAAAGGCACTATTGTATACTTTTGTGTGATGATTTCAGGTAGACAAAGACATTAGTCTATATTTTAGTGTGATGATTTCAGGTTGACATAGGCACTATTCTATACATTTGTGTGGTGATTTCATGTGGTAAAAGGCACTATTGTATACTTTTGTGTGATGATTTCAGGTGGACAAAGACACTACTCCATACTTTTGTGTTATGATTTCAGGTGGACAAAGACACTACTCCATACTTTTGTGTGATGATTTCAGGTGGACAAAGACACTACTCCATACTTTTGTGTGATGATTTCAGGTGGACAAAGACACTTCTCCATACTTTTGTTTTGTAAGGTGTTTCAATGCGAGAGGCGTTCTTATGAACAGACACACTAGTTAAGTCTGGGATGTAGCCCCCAGTTGTTATTTACGTTTTTTGGGACCCTAGCTTAGGTAGAATTTTTGCAAAAAGGTAAATTCTTTCTGCGACAAATGATATACGGTAAAACCTCGAACATTTGAGCATCACACGAAAGCGGTTTTCTCTTGCAACGCTGATAGCTAACATCCAACATTGGCTGATAGCTAACATCCAACATTGGCTTTTGCAACGGGACTATACCTATCGCTTCAGTTATATGCGTACTGGTGAATAATATTTTTACTATTTTAATTCTAGAACTAATATCTATATACTTGCTCTGTGTTGCCATTTTAGTGGCTCTGCCTCGACCTTAGAGATAACTCGACTTTTGCGACAGGTACTGTAAACTAGCTTTGTGGATGTTGACATTTCCCTTGTAGATGCGCACCACCTACAACACACAGCCTAGACGTCTCTCCATCCCCATTACACTACCGTCATTCGGTGGATGGTCTGGAGAGCAGAGCATCGCCCGGGGGGTCGGGACAGCGATAATAACCCTTACTTGTTTTGTAGTAATCACTTTATGTGGGACGGATGGCCGAGTGGTGTAGATACTCGACTGTCGACCTGAGAGTCATGGGTTCGATCCTCGGTGAGAACCAAGGAATTTTTCCAGGTGCAATGTCGTCCCACAAGTCCACCCAACTTTAAATGGGTACCTGAATTTAAGTTGGGGAAGTAAAGGCGGCTGGGCGTTGTGCTAACCACACAATCCCTTCATATGCTGAGGTTATAGAAACAGATGAATCATACACTTCATCTGCCCAGATGGCCCAATAGGGCTAAGGGAACTAATCACTTTAGAATAGTGTTTATTACTGGTAGAAATACTCATTATATTGCAGTTATTATGTATAGATTACATAAAGTAAATACATATGAAGATACCAATAGATTTTGTAGATTTACAAACGTATATTTTTGTAACATATGTGTCAGGGATAGAATTGTAATGGCAAAAGTATAGTTTTGTAACAAATGGGAGGGATAGAGTTGTAATGGCAAAAGTATAGTTTTGTAACACATGGGAGGGATAGAGTTGTAATGGCAGAAGTATAGTTTTGTAACAAATGGGAGGGATAGAGTTGTAATGGCAAAAGTATAGTTTTGTAACAAATGTGAGGGATAGAGTTGTAATGGCAAAAGTATAGTTTTGTAACATATGTGTCAGGGATAGAATTGTAATGGCAAAAGTATAGTTTTGTAACACATGGGAGGGATAGAGTTGTAATGGCAAAAGTATAGTTTTGTAACAAATTTCAGGGATAGAGTTGTAATGGCAAAAGTATAGTTTTGTAACAAATGTGAGGGATAGAGTTGTAATGGCAGAAGTATAGTTTTGTAACAAATTTCAGGGATAGAGTTTTAATGGCAAAAGTATAGTTTTGTAACAAATGTGAAAGATAGAGTTGTAATGGCAGAAGTATAGTTTTGTAACAAATGGGAGGGATAGAGTTGTAATGGCAAAAGTATAGTTTTGTAACAAATGTGAGGGATGGAGTTGTAATGGCAAAAGAATAGTTTTGTAACATATGTGTCAGGGATAGAATTGTAATGGCAATAGTATAGTTTTGTAACACATGGGAGGGATAGAGTTGTAATAGCAAAAGTATAGTTTTGTAACAAATGTGAGGGATAGAGTTGTAATGGCAGAAGTATAGTTTTGTAACAAATTTCAGGGATAGAGTTGTAATGGCAAAAGTATAGTTTTGTAACAAATGTGAGGGATAGAGTTGTAATGGCAGAAGTATAGTTTTGCAACACATGTAAGGGATAGACTTGTAATTGTGTATACGTTGATTTTCTTGATATTTCAAGTTTAAATTTTATCTGTGACCCACCGATTCATCGCGACTCATACTTTTAGAAATACTCATCTACACAATGTAAATTACAGTGTTGATATAACCATATATTTCACTGATAATAGACATAACAAATGTTACAAGATTTTCGTTACACCCCACACCCCTTTAAGTAAAACATTGTTTAACGGCACTTTACCATTTCTCAGAAATCAAGAAAGTTATCGTAACTGTGATATGAACCATTCTCCAGTTTCATTATCACCACTTGGTCTCCGCCCATGTTATCAACAGACCTGCACCCTGATCTTCAATTACATTATAACATACTGCCCACGCGCCCACCCACCCACCCACCCCCATACCCAATGGCAGCCTTTGTCTACAACACTCCAGACCGTCTCAAGCTAACTTTTTCCATTTGTCAGTGTTTCCTCAAAAAGTTTGTAAAATATCAAGTTAACGTGAACTCCAAGTCAAAATAACTACAACCTACCTTGATGTCAATCTATATACATATTTACGTCTCACGTCTGATTATTAAGATAGAAAGTAAGAATACAGTTTACTGTTTAAATATTAATGGCATTTTGCCTGGTCTCGATTCGACAAATGTTTTTTTTTTTGTCATTTTATCTGCAGTTTCAAATTGTTTCCGCGGTTTTAAATATTAGACGTAAAAGTCTAAAATTTCAAAAAAAAAAAAAAATTAAAATATTATCATTCAAATTACTGTTGCCTTATTCTTTTTTTTTTTTACAACAGATAACATTTTAATATCATTGTAATTCTGCAACGATAACAAATAATTTATAAAATAAAAATATTTGTGTTGGAATAAATGGTCAGTTTTCGCTCACGGATTTATCGTGAGAAAATATTGACTTATGTTTTCTTCAGTCACTCCCTGTGTGTGTGTATGTGTGTCTGTGTGTGTGTGTGTGTATGTGTGTGTGTGCGCACGCGCGCGTGTGTGTGTGTTTGCTCATTCTGCCCATCCTGGTTTAACAGGTGGACACAGCTATCAGCATCTCTCAGAAATAACAATTGAGGGGGAACAATGAATGCGTTCAACTCCCCCCCCCCCACCCTACCCCACCCCGACACATTCAGCCACACAGTGATCTACAGTCCATACTATCATGTTGTTTTATTTCTAGATAATGAACCCAATGTCAGGGAATCGGAACCATTTCATTCTTTTTTAATAATGTTAAGTAAATGTAAATGATTAAAATAATTTAGTGCTTTCTTTAAAGAAATTCAAGGAAACCAACATTAGACAAATATATTACATTTATAACTCAAAATAAATCAATTAGTTTAGCGTCGGACCATTTCTCCGGCTACTGCAAACAACAAAAACAACAACAACAACAAAAACAACAACAACAACAAAAACAACAACAACAACAACAACAACAACAACAAATGGAAACTTTAAAATAAATTATTGACTATTACAGCAGAGAATACCTATTGCGGAGAACTGTTCATGAATGTTGCTGCTTCAAAACCCGTGAACTTTTACACGGTAAACCTTTCAAGGTCATTATAATCAAACAAAAATTTACCCTCAGATTTTTGTTTTCTATCTTATTGTTGGACAATATCGAAATGTCTACTTTAGTATCCATACAAAATGAAGGAAATTTAAATATGTCTTAAATTGAGTGTAACAAGGCAATTCTCTAAATTTCAACGCAAATTGATTTCATGATTTATCTTACTAATCAATATCATGATTTATGAGAGATTGACTTCAAGACAAACATTGATATTTAAAATCAATAGCATCATGAGGGCACATTGGACATTTGATTTTCTCTGATTCCTACATTTTATTAAATGCATCTTAAAAAATACCATCCTGAGTTCAAATTATATGATAAGTTCTCAAAGGTCAAGATCTTTTAATGGACAAATAGAATGACATGGACATGAGGCACAGAGAAATGTGAAATATAGACATTATGCACAGAGAAATGTGACAGATAGACATTATGCAGAGAGAATTATGACAGATAGGGTTTTGAAAGAAATTTCAGTCAAATCTATTCCTTGAAAAAACAATCTTGTTAAAAAAAATCCGACCATGTAACTACCATTACCGTATTTCAGTATTTCACGCTTGTAAACATTGACTATTTAAAAATGTAAATCAAGTATCACTTACCTAGAAAAATTAATGATGGACTAAACAAACCGAACACCGTCAGATTCCGAAAGTTGTCTGCCTTGTATTGGGCGAACTATCTCCCTTTACCCCGTTCTCTTACCTTACCCATTTTTTTTTGTTGTTTTCTTGCTGCCCCCGCTAAAAAAGTTTTCCGGCCCCTCGCCCCCTCTATTCTGTCTCCTCTAGCAGCAACTCACCCCCTCCCCTCTCCCCCACCCTAGAGATAGAGATCGGTGTTAAAGTACGCTGGCATTTTCAGTACGTCAAGAACCAGCGGCAGTTCAACCATTGCATCCTTTTGTTTACTTGTCTGACTCCGAATATTTACTTTATAAAACGTGCCCATACACTTATATATGTTTGTATATTGTCTACTTTTATTTATATGATTTTATACTGTCTTATATATGTTTGTATATTGTCTACTTTTATTTATATGATTTTATACTGTCTAATTTTACTTATATATGTTTGTATATTGTCTACTTTTATTTTATATGATTTTGTATTGTCTAATTTTACTTATATATGTTTGTATATTGTCTACTTTTATTTTATATGATTTTGTATTGTCTAATTTTACTTATATATGTTTGTATATTGTCTACTTTTATTTATATGATTTTATATTGTCTACTTTTAATTATGTTTTTATATTGTCTACTTCATAGGGCGAATGTATAGAAACAGATGAATTCTACACTTTATCTGCCTCAACGGCCGGTTAGGGCTAAGGGAACTTTTCTTAACTTGTATATGTTTTTCTATAGTTTACTTATTTGTATAATGGAATGTTACCTAAATATATGATTTAAAGTGAAAAAAATATTTAGGTCCACATCTGTGTATAAGTGTGCGTGAGATGTGTGTATGAGAGAAAGAGAGTGTGTGTGTGTGTGAGTGTGTGTGTAAAAGTATGTATGTGTAAGTGTATGTATGTGTAAGTGTATGTATGTGTGAGTGTATGTATGTGTAAGTGTATTGTGTGACAGTGTTTGTATGTGTGAGTGTATGTGTGTGACAGTGTTTGTATGTGTGAGTGTATGTATGTGTTGGTGTATGTATTTGTGAGTGTATGTATGTGTAAGTGTATGTGTGTGTAAAATATCGCTGTTTGTTTTCATTTAGTGGATTCCACGTAAATATTTAAATATTTCTGTCTCTTTATTGCAAATACATTGAAGTGAAGGAAAAACAACAATAGCTGACGGGAAAATAGAGAGGTTTTGCGAGACTGAAGCTGACAGAGTGAGCTAGCAGTGGTTGGGGAGGGGGGTATTGTAGACTGAAGCTGACAGAGTGAGCTAGCAGTGGTTGGGCTGGGGTGTTATTGTAGACTGAAGCTGACAGAGTGAGCTAGCAGTGGTTGGGCTGGGGGGTTATTGTAGACTGAAGCTGACAGAGTGAGCTAGCAGTAGTTGGGGTGGGGGGTTATTGTAGACTGAAGCTGACAGAGTGAGCTAGCAGTGGTTGGGGAGGGGGGTTATTGTAGACTGAAGCTGACAGAGTGAGCTAGCAGTGACTGGGGGGGGGGGGTTATGTCAGTAGTTTACATTATGCTTGAAATGAAGAAAGTGAACATGAACTCATCTACACATGAACAATTCCCATTTCTTATTCTGGAAGTAAACAAATCAGTCAGACTTTTTGTTCAGTTGTTCATTGTTTATATAGTGGAGAGTTGCCCCAAATGGAACAGTGCCTTGAATGGAACACTGAATTATCGGCGCATAAATACATTATTGTCGATTTTTTCAACGTTAGTAATGCGGTTCGTACCGGATATTATCAAGTGAGCGAGTAACAGTTGTCATTTTGTAATTTTGTTTAAAGATATCGAAGGAAACAGGTTTCGGCGAAGGTTCATCTATCTTTGGACAACCAAAGTAGCGAGTGCAAAGGTAAGAAACCTTAATAAATAAACAAACTATATTTGCGTTACACAATGCTTGTTGATACTTCTTGTCAGTCTGTGAGCGATAATAGGAGTTTGTTGATCAGTGTCTGAACTACACGATGGCAAACAAAAGTAGGTCATAGTTGCCCTGATTGGAACAGTGATGTTGCCTTGATTGGAACAAAATGTGCCATGTGTTCCAATCAGGGAAACTAATTAAAATATGAGTGTTCGTAACCTAGACTATATAAAATATCTAGAGTAATATAATCTCCGGATCATTCTCTGTGAAAAGTAAAATACTATGCTATTTTTATTTCTCAGATGAAGCGTATCTGCGGCAAATGGAGTTCAGAAGATTTGGATCGGGCTGTTTCTGCGGTGCTGCGGGGTGACATGGGCCTTAACAAGGCAGCAGAAACTTATGGCCTCCCAAAGTCGACACTGTCGCGTCATGTGACAAGGAAAAATAAATTTGCCAATGGCAATGTTAAACAACATGGACATGAATGTGTTTTTACAGAAGAACATGAAAGAGAATTAGTAAATCATTGTCTTTCTCTTGAAGAAATGTATTTTGGTTTACGCATTGATGATCTAAGACGCCTGGCCTTTGATCTGGCAGAGGCTAATGCTCTGCAACACTGTTTTAACAAAGAAGAAAAACTGGCAGGTAAAAAATGGTACTATGGGTTCATGAAAAGGCATCCTGAGCTGACATTGCGAGAGCCAGAAGGAACATCAATGGCCCGAGCTCAAGGCTTTAACAGAGAACGAGTGCACTCATTCTTTAAGTTGCTAGAGCGTGTTTATGATGAAGAAAAGTTAACACCGGACAGACTGTTTAACATGGATGAAACCAGCTTGTCCACCGTCCAAGATGGACAATCAAAAGTACTTGCACAGAGAGGCAAGCGACGGGTTGGGGCTATGACTAGTAATGAACGTGGTGAGTAAGTTACTTGTGTTGTTTGCATTTCAGCGACTGGATGGTATTTACCACCTATGCTAATATACAAACGGAAACGCATGAAATTTGAGATGACACATGGAGCACCTGCTGGAACTGTATTCAGCACTCAAGAGAAGGGGTGGATGAGCAATGAAGGGTTTGTGGAATGGCTGAAGCATTTCATTCACACAGTCAAGCCAACAAAAGACTCAAAAGTTGTGCTAATTCTTGATGGCCATGTTACTCATGCCATAAATCTTGCTGCTATTGAGCTTGCTCGTGATTCTGGAGTACGCATGGTGTCACTTCCACCTCACACCACTCATCGTCTTCAGCCAATTGATATATCTTTTTTTTTTTACCATTAGCAAGATACTATGATGATGCAATGAGGAAGTGGATACGAGGACATGTCGGTCAGGCAGCAACAACATGGCAAGTCGCAGAACTGTTTGGAGAATCCTATGGTAGAGCAGCTACAGTTGGCACAGCTGTCAGTGGATTTAAGGCCACTGGACTGTGGCCACTGGATTATAACGTATTTTCTGATGCAGATTTTTTAGCTGCAGCTTTTATTGATGTCAGCAGTCCACAGTCATCTGTGAAGATTGTTCCACAATCAGATATAGGCCTACATGTAGAGCTACCAGTAGCAAGCCCTGTTACAAATCCTTTTGTAAGCAGGCCCTTTTCCAGTACAACAGTGACTGAGACAGTGAAACCTGCCATTTCCAGTGAACTCCCTTGTAAGAGATATATTAATTCATCTTATTAAAGCCTATTTAAAGCCTATATTTAGCCTATATTTATTGACATAAATAACCTATATGCTTATTATTTGCAGTTACTATATTCGTACAAGCTGAAATTCATCATCAGCAAGATGCAGCAATATGTGTTCCTGGGACACCTACACAGGGAACGGATGACATTGACTCAAAACAATTGGGAATGTCTGAAGCTACTCCATTGATCACTTCATTATCAAAAGGTGTTCGTGTTAAAGACATTTCGCCATTGCCTGTCATTGATTTGAAGAAAAAAGCTATTAAAAGAAAGTCTCGAGTTTCACATGCTGCAGATCTAACAAGCTCACCATACAAGAAATCACTCGCATCAACACCTGCTAATAAGAAAAAGATTGCATCCTGTCTGATAGAGTCATTGAAAAAGTCAAAACCATCTGAACAAGTGGCAACATGCAGTAAGACATCACTGATGCAACCTGTTCCTGTTCTTCAGCAAAGCAGTTGGGTTCTGGTAAAATACACTTACCCATCGAAAAAGATAAAATGTCACGTTGGTTACATCACTACAAAAAAGCAAGACAGGACATGGGAAGTACATTTTCTAAGTAAACGTCAAAGAACATTCATCGACTCCTTGCCAGAACATCAAGCCACTGATGATGTTGATGAAGTTGATATAGTCACTCTCTTACCAGACCCAACAGTTCATCGTGGTCTACATAAATTTAACTTTGATTTTAGTGGTTTCTTTGTAGAGTAGAGTTGATTTTGGCAGTTACTGTAGAGACTGCTTGTTAGTAATCTCAGTTGTTTTTTAATGATATACTAAGTTAAGAATGTGTTAATCTTTGTTTTTGTTTATCTATATGAGAACAATCACCATAAAATATTGCAGTTAAAAGTAATGTTATCATAAAGTTACAAATAAAAATTAAAATGGCTTATAATTGCTAAGTATTTAAAACAACTTTTATTTCATGGCTTCTGACTAACTGTTCCAATTAGGGCTACCATGATTTGGGATGTTCCAAGGCAAACAGTTGCCTTGAATGGAATTTTCAGTGGTCACCTATTTTCACTTATATCACAGGTTGACCACTACTTAATGCCAGATGTTTGGTGTGGATTCTTGCATTAACGGTATAGGTTCCTTTTGGCCCCTTTAAGATTAAAAAACTCTTAATACAAATATGAATTAGCAGCACTTTTGCTTAAGTGTTCCATTTGGGGCAACTCTCCCCTATTTCATTAAAGACCATATCATTAAAATATTTCAATAGTCATGTTTAAGCAAAGGCGCTTCGACATGAAAAACACACACACGCACACACATACACACACATACACGCACACATGCACACACATGCACACATATACACACACATGCACACACATGCACACAAATACACACACATACACACACATACACACACACATACACACATATACACACATACAAAAACACCCACACATATACACATATACACCTACACACATACACACACACATACGCACACACATATACACATCCACACTCACATACACACACATACAGACATATACACATACACACACACATACACATACAGACATATACACACATATACACATATACACACATACACATACACACACACTCATACACACACATACACACATAGACACACACACACACACACAAAACACTTGAAACAATGTATTTAAAGATGCATTACATTCCAGATTTTTTTTTAAGCATTACATGATGTTCACGTGACCAAAACATCCCGGTGTAAATATTGTCTCAGTAAACAATATCAAGGTTTGTATTGACGCGGCGTGCATATGCACACACACACACACACACACACACACACACACACGCACAAACACCTACACGTACATTGAGGAACTCTTCGGGAAACAAAGGCTGGTTATATTTTTCAAAGGGTATTTTTGCACACACCCCCCCACCCCTCCTCCCACCCTTCCATCTGGACTTGTTAAATCAAGAAATTAATTTACAGATGAACTTTGGTGAAATTTAATTTTAAAAAAAAAGTTGTTTTTATCGATAATTGGTGTGTTTATTTGTCACACTGAACGAATTTTTTATTCGAGAATTTTTTTGTTTCTATAAGATGTTTCACAAAGGACTTTTGTATCTGGAATAATGTAATTATCCTATTAAGATTATGTATGAGTTTGTGTGTATCTTTAAATTGTCAGCTGAATTGTGCTGTTTATTTGTTACATAGAATCGCCTACTGAGACCTTAATTTCATTTGTCTATGAATCTGTCTAACTTGCAACCATTTAGGGGTAAACTATTTAAAGACATATACACGAGTATATCCTCGGTGATAACAAAGGACTTTTTTCCAGGTCCTGGTGAAAGTTGGGTCAAATCCACACAAGTCCACACAAGTCCACACAGCTTTAAATTGTAATCAGATTTTAGTTGTGTTGTGCTAACCACAGAATCCCTTTATATGACGAGGTTACGGAAATAGATGAACTCTACACGTCATCTGACCCTACGGCCCCAAATGGTCAAGGGAACTTAACAATTTACGTTTGAAATGTAATATATTCAGAATAGGCTACATGAAAAAAAAATGCAGTGGTTGTGACAACATTGTACTATGGTAGTAACGTCGTCTTGTAACTGTATTGTAACTTCGAAGTGGCTACGGTAACATCAAGCGCCATTATATTAGGGTTAGCGGGAGTACTCATTATTTTTCGGGTACCGGCAATTATATTAGGGTTAGGAAAAGGGTTAGGGATAGGGTTAGGGTTAGGGATAGGGTTAGGGTTAGGGATAGGGAAAGGGTTAGGATTAGGGATAGGGATAGGGTTAGGGATAGGGTTAGGGATAGGGTTAGGGATAGGGTTAGGGATAGGTGTAGGGTTAGGGTTAGGGTCAGTGATAGGGATAGGGTTAGGGATAGGGTTAGGGTTAGGGTTAGGGTTAGGGATAGGGTTAGGGATAGGGATAGGGATAGAGTTAGGGATAGGGTTAGGGATAGGTGTAGGGTTAGGGTTTGGGTTAGTGATAGGGATAGGGTTAGGGATAGTGATAGGGTTAGGGATAGGGATAGGGTTAGGGATAGGGATAGGGATAGGGTTAGGGATAGGGATAGGGTTAGAGTTAGGGATACGGTTAGGGATAGGGTTAGTGATAGGGTTAGGGATAGGGTTAGGGATAGGGTTAGGGATAGGGTTATGGATAGGTGTAGGGATAGGATTAGGGTTAGGGTTAGGGTTAGGGATAGGGATAGTGATAGGGATAGTGATAGGGATAGGGTTAGGGATAGGGTTAGGGTTAGGGATAGGGTTAGGGATAGGGTTAGGGATAGGGTTAGGGATAGGGTTAGGGATAGGGTTAGGGTGTGGAGCAATATCTATTGATGTAACCCGGAAAAAAAATACGAACTCCGTCATGATGTTACCGTAGCCACTGCGTTGTAACTTTTACAAAGAATGTCAGTCTGAGTTACACATGAATGAATTGTTCCGCCTGGAGTAGATAGTCTTTACCAACAGTGTAACTCTGCCACACAATCAACCAACTGCGTCAGATGACCACGTCATAAACTGTCTGCCAGAAATCAAACATTAACCTTCCCGTTGGCAGAAGAGTGGGTTCTATTTTTAGTTTCATAGAATAAAGGGGTATTTTGTTTCGTGAGGCTAAAATTAAATTTGTTTATTTTTTCCGGTGAATGTTTAAAAATAGAAATAAAATGTAATCAGATGAACAAATGGCTGATTCGCTTACATCGTATCTCCTCAGTGTAATTTTCATTACATTTGTGCGGTGCATTTGTAAATATATAGATTATATCTAGATAGGCGAAGGGAGAAAAAGTGGCATTGTGAGAAAGAGAGGGAAAGAGATTTAGATAGAATAGATTGAGCAAAGATGGGGTGGGGGGGGCGGGTGGGTCAGTAACTGAAGATGGGGCGCCAGTGTGGACTCTACAGTTGCTGCCCCATCGGGTAGCTAGCTATACTTGTTTTAAAGGTGGACGGATCTGATGAGGTCCATAGATCTTTTTGAAAAAATTCCAACAGTTTACGGAAAATTTAGCCCGGTAAGCACACATTGTGAAGGCCATGACCCCACCACCTCCCACCCCCGGTCCTTCTATTTTTGTGGGTTTGTTTATAAAATGATTTGACGGATATACAGAACTAATACACAGAACTAATACACAGAACTAATACACAGAACTGATATACAGAACTCATATACAGAATTGATACACAGAACTAATACACAGAACTAATATACAGAACTGATATACAGAATTGATACACAGAACTAATACACAGAACTAATATACAGAACTGACATACAGAATTGATACACAGAACTAATACACAGAACTAATATACAGAACTGACATACAGAATTGATACACAGAACTAATACACAGAACTAATACACAGAACTAATACACAGAACTGATATACAGAACTCATATACAGAATTGATACACAGAACTAATACACAGAACTAATATACAGAACTGATATACAGAATTGATACACAGAACTAATACACAGAACTAATATACAGAACTGACATACAGAATTGATACACAGAACTAATACAAAGAACAAATACACACAGCTAATATACAGAACTAACACACAGAACTAATATACAGAACTAATATACAGAACTAATATACTTATATTACAAAGAACAATTTGTATTTTAAAACATGCAACATTGTAAAAATGTTATTTCTGATGTAAGCTGTTCACCATTAACATATAAACTATACCAGTCAATTAAAAATGAATTAAGACTTGCTATCCATAAATTACACGTAATAAAAAATAATCTGTCAAAACACTATTGATAATTTTTATGTTCGGACCATTGTCTTCAATGAAGCTATGGCACTGTTGCGTTATGAAGATCTTTTACGTGAATGCCAATCTTAACCGCAAGTTTTAGTTAAGCGACAACAACAGTACAGTAACAGGTTATGTAAGAACATTGCACTACAGTAGATGTCAGCTGTGTTTCTCAACATTCAATCACCACAATCATACATCAGGTCATGACCCCGGCTACCCATGAAATGTTTGTAAACCTGATTACATCACTGGATTGTTTAGGATTTCTTTTTTTTTTCCTCGTAAATCTTCCTTATTTCCAGAATTACATTTTTTTTAACTAAGCATGAAGTCAGGCCATACAACTAAAGCTATTGTGATGCTCTCTCTTCACGCTATATACACATATACCATGCCATATACCTTCACGCTATACACATATACCATGCCATATACCTACACGCTATACACATATACCATGCCATATACCTACACGCTATACACATATACCATGCCATATACCTACAAGCTATACACATATACAATGCCATATACCTACACGCTATACACATATACAATGCCATATACCTTCACGCTATACACATATACAATGCCATATACCACTTAAACAAATTATTACTGATACGATATCGAAAAAGTAATTTACGGAAGAACTAATAAAGAACTTTCACTAAATTCCTCAACACAAAATAATAATGACATGACATGACATCCAGAGGCGTGCTAAGGTCTTCGTAGCCCTAGGCGGAGACTGGGATATGGGGGGTTGGGAAGATGTCCCTATGCAAAAGTACTATAAAGCAGTGGTTTACCCAACCCCATGTGCCGCGGACCGGTACCGGTCCATGGTTGAAATGGTACTGGGCCGCCAAATGTAATTACTTACTTTGTATTTATTTCCTCCGTGGTAAATCAAAATAATCTAAAATTTAAATAATCAACGCACACCCCCCCCGCCCCCTTTTCAGCGGGCCGCGGAAAAATTATCAAAAAGGGTTGGGGATCACTGCTCAAAGCATTTGGTATGATAGGATTTGTTCTGTAAGAAGCCTTCGGCAGGTAGAAGTCCTTATATTCCTATACATAAATACGGCCCTGGTGAAAGTTGTATTGCAATGAAAACAAGTAATGTTGCAACAGTAAGGGAAATGTTATTTTGTAATCATAAACACTCCCTCGTAATAAAGAATGTCATATTGTGATGCTGTGTGATGATATGTGATGGTATGTGATGGTATGTGATATTACGTGAACCTATGTTCTTTTTTAATAAAATTTTATATGTTGAGATAAAATGCAACGTTTTCCTGTAATAAAATGCTTTATTCTAAAAAAATGTAATATTGTAATAAAATGTTTCATTATAATAACAATATCTCTGCTGTCAATACTTATGTGTCTCTTCTGTCAATACACATGTGTCTCTTCTGTCAATACACACGTGTCTCTGCATCAATACTCATGTCTATGTGTTTTATTTTAAGAAAACAAACTGTTGATAAAGATGGGAGGGGTGGGGGGTGGGTGACCTCTCACATAGATCTTCTGACGTCAATGGACGGTGGGGGTGAGTCATTGTGTACTCACACCTGTAAGTCACCCTTAGATATTGTTAGAGTATGAATCATTTCAAATATAGGTCAGTGAAAAACCACCAAAAAACCCAGTATAGATGATTCATAATATTTTGATGTTGTACATGTAAATTTTCAAGGTCACAATTTACTATACATGCATACTAACGATCGAAGAAAATCAATTTGTAGTTATATTAGTTTATAGTAGCTTAGTAGGTGCTAAATACAAGAACGAAAACAGAGATTTTAAGTATGCCAAACAAAAAAGATAGTATTGGTATGTTGGAGGAAAGAACTCAGACCTGCACATGTATGATAGGCGAAAACCCAGACCTATGCATGTGACTAGTAGATAGGTGTGACTAGTAGATAGGTGTGACTAGTAGGTAGGTGTGACTAGTAGATAGGTGTGACTAGTAGATAGGTGTGACTAGTAGATAGGTGTGACTAGTAGGTAGGTGTGACTAGTAGGTAGGTGTGACTAGTAGATAGGGGTGACTAGTAGATAGGTGTGACTAGTAGATAGGTGTGACTAGTAGGTAGGTGTGACTAGTAGACAGGTGTGACTAGTAGATAGGTGTGACTAGTAGGTAGGTGTGACTAGTAGATAGGTGTGACTAGTAGGTAGGTGTGACTAGTAGATAGGTGTGACTAGTAGATAGGTGTGACTAGTAGGTAGGTGTGACTAGTAGGTAGGTGTGACTAGTAGACAGGTGTGACTAGTAGATAGGTGTGACTAGTAGGTAGGTGTGACTAGTAGGTAGGTGTGACTAGTAGACAGGTGTGACTAGTAGATAGGTGTGACTAGTAGATAGGTGTGCCATTCTGCGGAAGAACTAGCTGACTGGAGCCGCTTAGACTCGAACCCCTAGACCACAACCAAGGCAATCAGTCTCACAACCATAGAGCCACCATACATCATAAGATGTACACATCAGGGCACCGCACTTATTGAGGGGGCACAACAGGTGTCATACACATACAGTGCATCTCATGCATTCCATACATGTGTATGTGTGTGTGTGTGTGTGTGTGTTATTCATACACCCAGTAGCTGCCTAGACGTTACGTGAGTCGTTACATTATTGGACGCAAAAGGCTCTCGCTTGATGCTCGGATCTAATAAACTCCCCAGTGATGTCACAACTGAATGTTTACCTCCTACCCTATCCACACCTGTTATGAGTTACCTACAGACTCGCAGCAACACCCCCCCCACCCCGCCCTCTTCCTTTTTTTTTCCTTTTCATCCGTCACCTTGGAAACGGTATCAAAAAGCATTGTGCATTATTTGAGTTCAGCGTCTATCTTTTAGGACTTTCTTTGTGCTCATTGCGCATGTGCGTCAGTGTATCTTTGTATGTGTGCGCATGTGTGTGTGTTAGAGAGAGAGAGAGTCTATATTGGTGTGAGGGGGTGGGGTTTGTATTCTAACGTTGATCAAGGTTGTCCGAGGTCTGCCTTCATTGATTATGCGGTCATGTTCAAGTGGTACACAGATACGTGTAATCAAAGTCTCTGATTAGCAACTAACTATGATGAACGCACGCCCCCCCCCAACCCAGTATAAATTTCTATCAAATTTGATTCTGTAAGCGCCCCCCCCCCGCGTTCCCTTAAGCCCCGAAGGGCTCATCGGGACACACGAAGTGTATAGTTCATCTGTTTCAGTACCCTCAGCGTATTAAGGGATTGTGTGGTTAGCCGCCTTTACTTCCCCAACTTTAAGTCACGTTTGTTTTGGTTTCTGAAAATCTACTTTAGTCTGTGCCTATAGGGCCACGATACGAGCACACGGAAAAAAATGGATCAGTTTATATTGATGATATATTATTAGAATTTCAATGTGAATGTGTGTGTGTGTGTGTGTGTGTGTGTGTATGTGTGCATGTGTGTGAGTGTGTGTGTGTGTGAGTGAGTGTGTGTGTGAGTGTATGTATGTGTGAGTGATTGTATGTGTGAGTGTGTGTGTTTGAGTGTGTATGTATGAGAGGTATGTGTTTGTATTTTTGTGTGAGTGTGTATGTGTGTGTTTGTGTGTGTGTGTGTATGTGTATGTGTGTGTGTTTGAATGTGTATGTGCGTTTGTGTGTGTTTGTGTGAGTGTGTATGTGTGAATGTGTGTGTGTGTTTGTGTGTGTTTGTGTGAGTGTGTATGTGTGTTTGTGTGAGTGTGTGTGACCTAAAGGCTCTGCTACCTGAGGGACTGGGTGTGTGGGTCTTATGAGTCTCAGTCACACTACTTGACAACCAAGACCCACACAAATTGTTATAAAATCTAGAATCTAGTTAACAATAATTGCTGACCATTTAAATATTGGTCAATGTTGGAATATATTTATTAAAAATCTTGAAATTTCTCTGCTGCGAAATCAAATATAAACGCACAGTCGTAATGTTCAGGTTTACTGTGTGGGAGACAACATGAGCTGTGAAACAAAATATTGCGTTGGGTCGGTCAGTAAAAATTAGGCACAGTTGGAGAGGTGCTTAGGGATTAGAGTGCAACAGGCCTCCCACCCCACCCCCTAAAAACAGCGCTGTTCACAATATTTCATCTTGTTTTAAATGATTGCATTAATAATTTGACTTCTTGTAGTATGCAAATTAGGAGTGAGACATTTTTTTAACCTGTCGTTATGAGGATAGACCTATTATTATCTACATAATATTTGAGCAATTATCTAAAAAAATTTTAAGTCAAATATCAAATGTTTGAATGATTATGTATTTAAAGGAATATTTCTTACTAGTAATCCAAGATAGTGAAACAATTTTTTGTTAAGAGAAGATTTTGCCATACATTAGCGGCTGCCGTCTGAGTGCTTTGCACCCCTTGCACCTTATTACAACGAGGTTCTGTGTAGAGAATATCACCTGACATACAAAATACCAAATGATATCCCATTTACACACTGACATTAAATATACACCCTGAAATCCAATATAAACACTGACATCCAATATACCCAGTGACATCCAATATACCCAGTGACATCCAATATACCCAGTGACATACAGTACACACACTGACATCCGATAAGCACACTGAGAGGGATAAAATGACATTTATATGAACAGGATGGCATGGTCACTCACCGTTCCGTAAGTCCTTCCACTGGACAAGCTGCCATATTTGTCATATGAAGGCTGCAATGACAACATAATGACATTAATTACAATAACATAAGTAAATCCTACTTTAAGTATAACAGAAGCGTATCTGTCATGTATTAAGTATAATATAAATATATTTGTCATTGATTAGAACAAAAGTGTTACTCTACATTTAGTATAACAGAAGAAATTTTCTAAATCTAAATGTGTTGAAGGCCCTCCGGACATTAAGTATAACAGAAGTATATGTGTCAATAAGCATAAAGAAAATATTATTGTTATTAAGTTTTACATGAAGTTGACATTTTATAATTAGACAAAAATTGACGAATATTTATTAGGATTATTTCTTCAAATCCAAATGTGTACAGATCCAGTTAACAAAGTTCTAGATAAGTATTTATCGTATTTCATCCTAAGTATACTTATTTCTTACCGTATTTATCAGTCGATAATTAATATACATTACTGTTCATATTATATAAAGATGTATTCACACTATGTTTGATTGGATACAATGCGAGAAGATAAATGCGTTAACTAATGAAAAACAACAGTAAAAAACCAAAAAACAACAGACATTGATTATAAAATAAATCTTCATTATAAGACTTATGATGCAAGTCTGTTATTTCATTGAGTCTAAATCTGTGTTGGAGCTATTTGTAAATTAAAAGAAATCTTGTAACCACACAGTCTATGAGATTGAATGCGTCATAAGGAACATTCTTCGTGAAAAATTATTTACCGAAATTTAATTAAAAAATTTTCAGATGTTAATTTCTTATGTGTGTGTAATATTCTAGTAATATCACAACAAAAGTAGCGCTGAACATTAAATCAACATATTCAACACAGCATGCATCAATAATACAAAACTTGACCAGCAAGCCAACAACAGCCAACCTACACGACATTAGCAATATTTCTAAAGCGACCATAGTGAGAGATAATAATACAAAGGGTGAGCCAATCATTTGTTACATTGTGACTTTAATTCACGTAGTTGGGAAAATACAGAGTGATATTGAATTGTGACTTTATTTTATTTCATTTAGACACATATGTTTCTACGAGTTTTTTATTTAGTAAACTGAAGCTTTAAATACACAGATTTAATAAAATAAATGAAATAATTCATCTACTGCACGTCATTAAATCAACCACTTGAGCATGAACAACAAACCTATTTCTGTAAACCATTCTTAATACAAAATTCGCAAAGAATTTGCTTTGTATTAGATTGAACTACTACTACAGTCTAACCTTGATATAATTATTTGTTAACAAATTGAAACAGATGGGTGAGAGAGTGAGAGACAAAAAGAGAGAGGGAGAGAGAGATCGAAAGAGAGAGAGAGAGAGAGAGAGAGAGAGAGAGTTATATTATTAAAGCAAAGCATGACGGACAGACAGATAAGCAAGCATACAACACAGACAGCAATGAACAAAGAGTTAATTAAGCAATAACAACAACAGTACAGCAACATGATGTTCGCCAATCGTTAATTTTAAGCTTTATTAAGAAGCTGAGAGAAAGATTTCCTGAGGTTAGTTGCGAATCTACGTCATTATTTAGACACTTTAAACATGTAAATATCTTGGCTTGTTTACCATTAGTAAAATTTACTCTTTCACTGCCACAGGATGAAAGAAACAAAAGTCTTGGGTTCAAACTATGATGTTTTGGTCTATTTGGGAAGAGAAATGAATACAAATATACATACATACATATAACATATATATAATACAATTGCCTATGACCCTATGTAAATACAGACATGTTGAAGGGTGTAAATTAAAACAATCATTTGAAAAAAAAAATATACATATAAAGGGCAGTAACTGTGTTATTTTTTTCATCAATATAAAGGTAATAGGTAATGTCCCCGAAATTTCATACTGCTCCAGACAAAATATATCTTCATGTAAGTATTTGTGTGAATCCTGATAGCCTCCCAGGGATACGATGGAGGAAAACGGCCCAGTGAGGGCCGCACTTAACACTTAGTTAATAAATACAATTAAAATGTTGACTATAGTTGTCCGTAGGGGACGGGTGGTCGAGTGGTGTAGAGCGCTTGTCTGTCGATCGGAGTGTCCCGGGTTCGAATCTCATGAGAACTTTGGGAACTTTTTCAGGTCCTGGTGATAGTCCCCAAGTCCAACCCAGCTTTAAATGGGTACCTGACTTTAAGTTGGGGAAGTAAAGGCGGCTGGGCGTTGTGCCAACCACACAATCCCTTCATATGCCGAGGTTATTGAAACAGATGAATTCTACACTTCATCAGAATCGATGAATCCTTAAGGGAACTGTCCTTTTTTATATAGTTGTTCGTGATAACTGCATAAAACAAGGCGTTCTGTCTCTACATACTGATATGTCTACTGATGATAGTTTAAAATCAAGTATTTTTTTCAGTTGAAGTTGATAACAGGAATAAACCAATAATTCTCTTATGAAACCAAGTGTTTTGCCACATTTGATATATTGATAACTGTAAGAAACCAAGTGTTTTGCCACATTTGATATATTGATTACTGTATTAAACTAAGTAACACACTTTTAACATTTCACCTTCTTTCATACATTTATCAACACTGTAACACCTGGTCTTGTTATTATGAGCGATATCCAGACTTTTTCTCTTACAATTTTCGTGTTTCTGTTATTAAAAAAACAAAACAAACAAACTAAATCTACTATCAGACTTCAAACTGACATTATATATATATATATATATATATATATATATATATATATATATATATATATATATATATATATATATAAATAGAGGTACCTATATATGCATATAACCTTCAAAAATTATATTTTGGATTATATACCAGAGTTTAAAATGTTTATATTTAGTTTCCATATCTCCCACTTGATATCCACCAAACAAACTTCACAACAACATTCGTTTAACCCTTACCTTGCTCTTGTGCGCCTGGCCCCCCCCCCCCCACCCCACCCTACAAGTTTAACACCAGAGCTGAGATATCACCGGAAATTATATTCCCTTCCTCTGTACAAGTTTATCAAATGTTCTATTTCTAAGTAGTTTTGAACCCCCTCCCTCCCATCTCTATCCCCAGACCACTATCTTCCAACACACACACACACACACACACACACACACACACACATACATTTTATAATCAAGTAATAAAAAAAAACACACCCACTTTATCAAAAGTTATTTTTAGATCTCCAGAATCGCTGCCACTGAAAATCATTCGGTGCAATATTTCGTTATTTTTTTTCCGCCGACATATTTCTTCAGATGAAGGAAACATTATTTTTTTAGTATCAGTGTTTTAAAAAAAATAGACAAATGTTATGTTTTGATAAACTTCAAATATTTTTTGCTATTTCCTGTCTCTAGAGATAAATGAAGTTATTATTATTTTGAATTCATGGTTGGGGTATAATCTTGCTTTTTATTTTTCATCTGGTAGCTTAGGTCCAATGCAATATTTGTTAATCTCTTTCTCTCGTTTACCTTACTCTCAACCCTCTTTTTCTCGACTCTCTTTCGACTCTCTTTCTCTCGACTCTCTTTCTCTCGACTCACTATCTCTCGACTATTTTTCTCTCAACTCTTTTACTTTCGACTTTCTTTCTGTCGACTCTCTTTCACTCTAATATCTCTCTCTCGACTCTATTTAACTCTAATATCTCTCTCACGACTCTCTTTCACTCTAATATCTCTCTCTACTCTCTTTCACTCTAATATCTCTCTCTCGACTCTCTTTCTCTCAACGTTCTTTCTCTCGACTAGTTTCTCTGTAACCACTACACTAGACATACACTCACCGGCTGTAACCACTACACACAGGCTGTAACCACTACACTAGACATACACTCACCGGCTGTAACCACTACACTAGACATACACTCACCGGCTGTAACCACTACACAGGACATACACTCACCGGCTGTAACCACTACACTAGACATACACTCACCGGCTGTAACCACTACACTAGACATACACTCACCGGCTGTAACCACTACACTAGACATACACTCACCGGCTGTAACCACTATACTAGACATACACTCACCGGCTGTAACCACTACACTAGACATACACTCACCGGCTATAACCACTACACTAGACATACACTCACCGCTGTAGCCACTACACACCGTCTGTAACCACTACACTAGACATACACTCACCGGCTGTAACCACTACACTAGACATACACTCACCGGGTGTAACCACTACACACCGTCTGTAACCACTACACTAGACATACACTCACCGGCTGTAACCACTACACACCGGCTGTAACCACTACACTAGACATACACTCACCGGCTGTAACCACTACACTAGACATACACTCACCGGCTGTAACCACTACACTAGACATACACTCTCCGTCATTGAAACAAAAAACCCAAGGTCCCTCATCAGTCATGAAACAATCACAGACAAAAACATAGCACACGTCATCATCTTCACATCAGTCCCAAAACATTCTCAGAAGGTTCACGGCACTTGTCAGCCCCGTAGCCAAGGGGGGCACTGGGGGGGGCCGTGTCCCCCCCCCCTCCGCTAGGTGTGGAGTGCCCACCCCCGCTTAAAAAAGAAAAAGAGGAAAAAAGAAAAAGTAACTAAAATGAGAAGGCGCCCCCCTTGCTGGATATTGGTGCCCCCTGCTTACTTTGACCTGGCTACGGGCCTGGCACTTGTTATCCTCTTCATTTTTATATCAGTCATAAATCATGCCTGATCATCGTTCATGTGATGGTAGATGTAACATCATCGGTCATCTGATGATAGATGTAGATGTTACATCATCGGTCATATGATGGTAGATGTAAATGTCAATTCTCCTCTCTGACATTCAGGCCAGATTTGAATGGTAGAGACGACAGTATCATGGCCTCTGCTGTCGTGGTCTCTGCTGTCTTTGTGTGGGGATGAAATAAGTGGCGCCTTAAACACCGCCCCAGTAAAAGTTACACAAACGTTACAGATCATCACATCGTCTCCTGACAACGAAGTTAAATGATAATCACCAGTCGATAAAACAAAATGTGAATTATCGATTAGCATGGGACGAATGTCATCCGTCCCTCAATCCCCATAGAAAAGACCCCCATCGGATCCATGCGTTGAGACGGAGCTGCATAGACACACAATGAAATCTCACACACACAATGAAATCTCACACACGCAATGAAATCTCACACACTCAATGAAATCTCACACACTCAATGAAATCTCACACACTCAATGAAATCTCACACACTCAATGAAATCTCACACACACAATGAAATCTCACACACACGCAATGAAATCTCACACACGCAATGAAATCTCACACACGCAATGAAATCTCACACACGCAATGAAATCTCACACACACAATGAAATCTCACACACGCAATGAAATCTCACACACACACACACACAATGAAATCTCACACATCTCCATACATTCTCCACACACATAAACACAAACGATGGATCTCGTAATTCATCAAAGTCATAGCTTAATAAATCTATCGAACGTCATTTCCTTCTGTTTCCTGCAGGTCGACAAGTTTAGACCCCCCCACCCAACCGACCGCCCCCACCCCACATGTGTTACCAGCCTTCACTAACCAAACACTATCTCTACTTAATTCTACTTCATCAAATACATTTCTACTAACTTTGATGCTAATCATCTAACCATTGATGTTTTGATCTGATCCTCTCCCGCCCCGTATGCTGTGAGTGTGTGTGTACGCGTCTGTGACTGTGACTGTGGGTGTGTGTGTGAGAGAGAGAGAGAGAGAGAGAGAGAGAGAGTCTGCACTTAATCTCGAGCTGCAGGTATTCGGTAAACAGATTTGATTCTGACATCAAAACTCAACTTTCCGTTGATTGCTCTTGATGTACACGTCTAATACGGTGAAGATGTAGGGGAGTGTCCATTTTGTTTTTAAAAAAAAAACAACAGATAACAGTTTCGTATGCGATAGTATCGGTAAGTGATTGTGTGTGTGTGCGCGCGCGCATATGTGTGTGTGTGTGTGTTTATGTATGTCAACGTCATCCAGGTGAGAGGTTATTTCCTGATGACCTTAAGTCTATTAGCTCAGCGGCTCAAAACCTGTGCCTTACAGCCAACTTACTAGCAGGGCTGCCAACTTGGTAAAATGTTTGTCCAGATCCCAGACACATTTTGAGCTAGCTAAGATATAATTAATGTTAGCTGTGTAAAAGATCTAAATTTGTTATTTTTCATCGGTTACATGTAAACATTTCATTATTTGAGTAATTTACCTATAAATATCAATATATTTTCATTCAATGCCGGAGAAAAAGTTGGCAGCCATGCTCCACGCCACCTCTCTTCCCCTCCCCCCCACCCCCCACCAGCACCAAGTAACAGTGCTGCTAAACACTATGAACTTAAAAAAAAACACAAAAACATGTAGTGAGGCGGTTGTGGGCCCGCTGTCAAGTAAGTTCCCTTTGATCCGGCCAGTGATCCAATTTTCCTTTTTGTTTACGTTTCATTTTTATGAAATCATAAAAAACATTACTTCAATCTGGTTCTTGGTCCGGACTAATGTAGCGCATCTAATGACGACCATGATTCCGAACATTTTGCCCACTCTGGTGTCATGGCCACTTCTGTCATGGCCACTGCTGTCATGGCCATTTCTGCCTTGGCCACTTCTGTCATGGCCACTGCTGTCATGGCCATTTCTGCCTTGACCGCTTCTGTCATGGCCACTGCTGTCATGGCCATTTCTGCCTTGGCCACTTCTGTCATGGCCACTGCTGTCATGGTCACTGCTGTCATGGCCACTTCTGTCATGGCCACTTCTGTCATGGTCACTGCTGTCATGGGCACTTATGTCATGGCCACTTCTATCATGGCCACTGCTGTCATGGCCATTTCTGCCTTGACCACTTCTGTCATGGCCACTGCTGTCATGGCCACTGCTGTCATGGCCACTTCTGTCATGGTCACTGCTGTCATGGCCACTTCTGTCATGGTCACTGCTGTCATGGGCACTTATGTCATGGCCACTTCTATCATGGCCACTTCTGTCATGGCCACTTCTGTCATGGCCAATTCTATCATGGCCACTTCTTCATGGTCACTGCTGTCATGGCCACTTCTGTCATGGTCACTGCTGTCATGGTAACTGCTGTCATGGTCACTGCTGTCATGGCCACTTCTGTCATGGCCACTTCTGTCATGGTCACTGCTGTCATGGTCACTGCTGTCATGGTCACTGCTGTCATGGTCACTGCTGTCATGGCCACTGCTGTCATGGTCACTTCTGTCATGGTCACTGCTGTCATACGGCGGGGAAGGGGGGTAAGAAAGTATTATACCCACGGCGTACTGAATAAAAATAAATGTTAGATACCGAAGTGTTCAATCAATCGATCCCCAATCTATAAGGACAGGTGAGATCTTATTCTCCTCTGACACCAAAAGTCTACACTAGCAGTACGACATATATCAGACAATGGTCTACGCTGGTAGCACGACATATATCAGCCAATGGTTTATACATGTACTATATTAGCAGTATGACCTATAGCAGCTAACGCCATGAAGAAAATGTAGAAAGGTCATAGCATGGCCAATTCCGTTGGAAGCTATGATTACGTCACACAAAGTCGTAAAAGCTGATTATTTCGGAAAAAAAAATTATTACAAACATAGGAACAAATCGTTGTTAACCATATACATGACACTATCGAGTAGGAAAGCGGACAATGTCTATGAAACAACTGAAATTCGGTAATAGCATCTGGTGTAAACTATTAAACAAAATATCTCAATCCAGCCCACGCTAACGTGAATTAATTAATCAGTTTCGTCACCTTTTAGAGGCACTAGTTGTAGCCCAAATGTTATGCTAAGCAGGCAGTTATAAGATATAGTTTCATGAAATAATCTACTGGTGTTGGAATATCTGACATAAAACTGACAATAATAACTTTAGTATCAAACGTAAAAGGCGTTGTTTTTTTTTACTGGAATAAAATAAAAAGTTCTTTATCAAATCAGGATCAATTGAAATACTCAACCCAGTTGTTAATAAAATTAACCAGGGGAAATAATAAAATGAGCTATAAAATAACAAAATGTTTAGTCACTATTATGTCCCTTTATTTGCTGTTTTTAAAAGAGAAACATTGCATATTTAAAATCATTGCCGGGTCGAATGGATCAGCCAACTAGGTGGGTACCCACAGCTCCAACAGCTAATGGGCCCTTGTCGGTATTTTAACATATCCGCCACAAGAAATAGCGATCTGAACACTTATTACAGTTGCCTAGGACCCCAAAATAAACAGTTGCCTAGGACCCCAAAATAAACAGTTGCCTAGGACCCCAAGAGGTAAGAACGGCCCTGCATTGCGTTGACTGTACAATAAAATAAATATTAAAACATCATCTGATTTAAGATCAAAGTTTCAACAGTAAACGTTTTCCCTATTTATCACAGGAGATTATGCTAGTACAAACGCAGTATTTATAAAATAAAAACAAAAGTATGTATAAAAATAAAATTGGCAAAAACAACAAAACAAACGAAAAAAATTGTTTCAGTGTAGATCATGTAACAACACAGAACGTGATGTAACAACACAGAAGATCCACTGAGTAACGACACTTAACATAAGGTAAGTAAAAATATGTAACATAAAGAAAATAATAGGCATGGAGCCCTTATATTTTTGGGGGCCCCTTGTATGGGCCTGGAATGGGCTATGCACGAGGTCTGTGAGATGTAACTAATTTAGGCCCCGGTAAAAAAAAAAAACAACAAAGCATGCCCCAATCATCAACCATTACTATTGTTATTTACCGTGACCTTTACCCTGACCCTTACCGTGACCTTCACCCTGACCCTTACAATGTTAACTCTCTTATAGACGAATCCAGCCACTAATACTGAGCTCACACACATCCGATAGATGAGTCCAAGTCATACACGTTATGTCACACACGGAGTACTCACCGATCGGTAACTACTGCCAAGGTCCCAGGAGGGGCGGCGGCTGTACATACTCCTGCCCCCTGCCCGGACCAGTGCAAAGGTGTGCTACAAGGTGTGTTCCCAGTGATGTTGTCAGCACGTGTCAATATTTACACATTAGATATTTTTTCATATAATATGTACACATCAGCAATCACTGGAAACTTGAAGTGTCTACTAGAACGTCAGATGCTTATTGCTGCAAAAAAAACAAAAAAACACAATGGTATGATAGTTAAAATACAGTGTATAAACAGACACAGTATATATCTCTTTACATATATAACTTTACATATATCACTTTACATATATCACATTACATATATCATTTTATATATATCATTTTATATATATATATATCATTTTATATATCAAACTACATATATCACTCAACATACATCACATTACATATTTCACTTTCAGAGGCGTACCCAGGGAGGGGAGTCGAAATTCGAAAGTCCCCGGGGTCCCAGCTTGAGGGGGACCCCCAAAAATATTAAGTACATTATCTCATGTCATGGTGTTTAATGTCAAAATGCAGGAGCCCCCCAGAGAGGCCAAGCCCCCCCCCCCCGAGCCCCAAATTCCCTAGGTTCGGCACTGATCACTTTACATATATTATACATAAATACACACCCAGGTCAAGTAAAAAGTGCCGCTACAAGGAGATAACCCAAACTCTTCTTTAGGGTGTTTGCCCTTAGGGGCTCAGGGCTAGATCAACCAATAGGCTAATACGGCTACAGCCTTAGGTCCTCAACAAGAAATCGGCCCTAATTTTTTTTTGCCTATAAGTCTTGGGGGGCCCACGGTTACTTTAATCCGGTCCTGAAGTAGCACCGTTTGGAACCATATCTTAGCAATTGGTGGGAGTAAGTAATCGGTGGGGCGTGTGTTGGTGGGTATGGTATGGGCCCAAGACGTGGAATACCTCCCATTCCCACAAACACTCACACACATAGAGAGAGAAAGGGGACAAGACAATATCAGCAAACATTCAAGACAATTTGAATCCCAATGAGGTGGCCAAAGTGAAATGTGAGAACCCTTTATTTTATTTTATTTTATTTTATTGAAGGGCATTAAATACATTTTTTTTTCCGAATCAATATTTCAAGTCACGGAATAAATATTTTTTTCAAATAGACAAATTCACACAAAAATAAACAGAGAGGTAAAAATACTGACAATAATTAAAGTATTGAAGTATTGACATGTATACTGTAGTTATGAGAGATGGTTTATAACAGTGGTGGCGAACCTTTTTGGGACCACGAGCCCAAAATTCAACCAAAAAACCACTTTATTAGTACCAAAGTGCCAACACTCCAATTAAAATTCGCCACCACTTGTTTATAAGCGCACAGAAAAGTTTCATGTCAGTCAGCTGTTTGGGCATGTCCGATAATAAAAATAATTGAAGCATTAAGACTCAGGTTTAAAAACTTCATGATAAATGAAGTGATTAATGACATCATGATAAATGGAGTGATTTAAAACGTCATGATTGACATAGTAATAGCTGACATCATGATAAATGTAGCGATTTAAAACGTTATGATTTATGTAGTAATATAAGTCATGCAAATGAAGTGATTTAAGACGTCATGATTAATTAGATGACAGGGGGACATCATGATTAAAGGGTGTGCTCTATTCACCTTTGACAAGATTAATGTGATTATTTTGGACGTAGATAATTAGGACGTCATGAGTAGGGTAGATCATTAGGACGTCATGAGTAGGGTAGACTATTAGGACGCCATGAGTAGGGCAGATAATTAGGACGTCATGAGTAGGGCAGATAATTAGGACGTCATGAGTAGGGCAGACTATTAGGACGTCATGAGTAGGGTAGACTATTAGGACGTCATGAGTAGGGTAGACTATTAGGACGTCATGAGTAGGGTAGACTATTAGGACGTCATGAGTAGGGTAGACTATTAGGACGTCATGGATAGGGTAGACTATTAGGACGTCATGAGTAGGGTAGACTATTAGGACGTCATGAGTAGGGTAGACTATTAGGACGTCATGAGTAGGGCAGATAATTAGGACGTCATTATTAGAGTAATGATTTGTTTACTTTCATTTTAATTCAATTTAATTCCATCTTTCTTCCCAATTTATACAGCAAACATAGTCGTTATACAATACAATGTACAATTGTTGTTTATTTTTAATCAACAAATCAGATAAACCAAAACATTTTTTAGTTCAGAATCAACATTTTATAATTGAATACATTCATTTTAATACATAGCTTTCGAAGATTGTGAAGGTTATAGCAACAAAAGTCGTTTAATATCGAGACTAAATGGTTCTCTTTACACACACTAAAGAAAGACGTACCTAGTAGCCAACAATACAATTTGGTATATTTAGTACAGTGACGGAAAAACCTAACCCACAGGCAAAATGTACTGTAAAAACTACATAGGTAATCTATAAACACAGGTAGTTGACAAAATTGTTACTAGTTTAGTTTTCGGCGTATTTTCTAGACCAGAATAAGAAATACTTTCGATGTATAGCTTATGTCATTTCAGAAAAGGCAAACATATTCGCATTTTAACCTTAAAAGGACTAGAAAATTCAATAAACCAAACCTGTCGACAATATCCTGGTGAACACTTAAACTATACACATTAAAAATAAAATCACCCATCCCCTAATCCACAATAAGTTCTAATCCTTAGGTTTTTTACCTGAAACTTAAGAAAGCAAAACAAACCGACGCACAACCTGAGATGTAAAATAAGAAAAGGTAATTTCAGTCGTCCAAATGTTCTTTTAAACTAATGGTCACACATATACAAATACCACTCACACAGGGTACATGGACACACATATACAAACACCACTCACACAGGGTACTCTCTGGTTCAGTACTCACCTTTAAGGTAATTATCTACCCGTGCAACAAGCCGTCAAGGAGCACGGAGAGTGAGGTCGAATCGTCTTGCTGACGAACCACAGCAGTTCAGACCAAACCAAACATCTCTGAAGGAGGGAGAGATAGAAAGAAATACAGAGGGTGGGGGAGGGTTGGAGAGAGAGAGAGAGAGAGAGAGAGAGACAGAGAGAGAGAGAGAGAACGATAAAGAGAGACAGGGTAAAAAAAAAGTTTTTATCTTTACCTCTTCTTTTTTCCAGAGGTGGGATTTTCCTCTTCAAATACTTTTTTTCCTTTTTACATTATTTCCACTTCTTGTGTTCAACTCAGGTGAACATCTTTCGCTTCCCCCCCCCCCCACTTCCCAGTCTTTAACATTTCCTTACCCCCTCCTCCCCCCCCTCCCCCCCCTCCCCCGAACGCTTTCCTAGCAGAATTTTGTATCAGGAACTCAGGCTGTGTCTATAGGAAGTTAAAGAGTTGAGGGGAGGGGATGGGGGGAGGGTCACATTCACCTGGAACTTTTAAAACTCTGGTGAGCGTGAGGCAATGGGGTCACGTGCCGCCATATCTCCCTCCACCCTCCCTCCCTTATAGTAATGAGGCGAGAGATAACGATAGTAGGTTTGTCTTGTGGTCTGGAGGGGGAGAGAGAAGAGTGAGTTATACACGTATGTGTTTGTGTGTGTGTGTGGGGGGGGTGTGGTTATCATGTTGTTCTTCTTTTCATAATAAGTCAGGATACTTGTATCATGAGCTAACTGTTGCACGTCCGCATTCAGTCATTTCTGTTACTGCAGTAAGACATCTAAGATAATACATTTCTGTTACTGCAGTAAGACATCTAAGATAATACATTAATTCTGTTTAATCAAGAGATTTATTATTGTTTTTTTTTTAAATTACATGATGTAAAATAATGATTTGGCTCACTTTTTAAGATTTGATGGCTGATTTGACAGCCCTGCCAAG